>PVKM010030248.1:0-17359 GCA_004027735.1 Carollia perspicillata
CTTTAAGGAAAAATCCAGATAGCTTATCAAAATGAGATCCACAGGCAGGCAGAAGGCAAGAGGAAGGAACTGAGCCCTGGAGAGATCGAATAGAACAGGAAGGAAAGCGGAGCAGGGCTACTGCCCAATTTTAACCAATGCTGCCGATGAAGGTCTCAGCAACAAAGCCATGGAGATGATGATGATGATGACGACGATGATGAATCACTGTCGCAACCACAATGACTGCAGGAAAGTCTCTAGAATTCCCTAACTGAAATGTACCCACCTGCTCACCTTTTCCTCATGGGGTGTAAAGTAAAAGAAATCACTTCCCCGACCAAACAACAAAGAAATAATCATTTTGCTATACTGATTTCTTCTTTAATTTAATTGCACTCACATGGTCATAGTCAAAGGCTTCATCACTTGCCTATGTCGCACGCCCATGTGTTTGCACACATGCATGTGCACAGCACTGAGCTGAGACCCAATTCTGGATGGCCCAAACCATGTACCAGCTTAAAGCAGAATTCTATCAACTAGACTACATTTTTAAACATCTACATTTAAATGATTTATTGAGTATATTTCACTTATATATTACATATGTATTTTAAGATATGAAATTTCTATGGAAATAGATATTAATTAATGCATTTAGGCTTATCACTTTGCAGACAAAAAGTTAGGCCCCCATGAAATCAGACTAACACAAAGCATTATATCTATTCTTAAATGATTATTATTAATCAATGTTAAATGCATATTTCCTGTGACTGTGATGTATGCGTTTGTACAATTCACATCACAGTCTGGGTGAATTATGTCACCCAGAGCTGTCCAGTGCACAGACTCTTTAGTCACTGGTGGTGATATAATTAGAACTTGGGGAAATGCAATAGGATGAAATAACAATTGGTACATACATTTTACTAGGGCTATATTAGACATCACTAATTACATAGCTACTAGCACCATAATTTTTTAAAAGACTTTATTTATTCATTTTTAGAGAGGGGGGAAGAGAAGGAGAGAAATATCAATGTGCAGTTGCCTTTCACATGCCCCACACTGGGGACCTGGCCTGCAACCCAGGCATGTGCCCTGACTGGGAATCAAACCTGCGACCCTTTGGTTCACAGCCCATGCTCAATCCACTGAGCTACACCAGCCAGAGCTAACACCATAATTAAGAGAGAGTCTGAAAAATCAAGTAATGTAAATTATTTTCTCTTCACCCCCCCCATTTTAACAATTAAGAAGAATTAGAAAGATGGGATATATAGTAAAGGTACAAATTTGAAAGTCATCAGTTGTAAAAAAAAAAGTGAAAAGTAATTTATAGCACAAATTGAGAAACAGGTAAGTGAAAGAAGGAAATAAACTCTAAAAGTACTAAATTACACATTAAAATTCTGATTTACTGGTCATTAATGCAGAAAGAGAAAATGCAGATCCCTTTAATGAAATTTCAATAAACTTCTACAAACCTTTGTAGAATGAATTATGCAAATCCATAGAAAAATATTTTCAAACATACAAGCAAAAGAACATCATATCGTATTTCACTTCAAAACATTCCCTTACTACATATTTAGCTTTTCCTTTTTATCACTGGATTGAAAAACCATGAGTCCATTTTAAACCTCCCAATTGGTATCAACACCTTTAAAAATGTTCCAACACAAAATTAAAAGTTAACGATACTAAGAAGAAAACCAATATAACTCACACAGGTACAAAATGGGATTTATGGTTTCTTTAAAATTTTGTTCAGAAATACCAGGTTATCAGTGATCTTTAGATTGTTTAAGCCATCTGTTAAGGACAGAGTTGTATTTAGTAAGCTTTCATATGATGTTCTTTGAAAGCTCGATTTCCTCTGGGAGGGCTTTTAGAGATCCCATGTACAACGGCAATTATTTCATGCTGAGCCAACATGATCTTTGTTAGTGAGATACAAATCAAAGCTGCTGGGTGAAAATATATCTCATTAACTATAATTATTTGTATTTAAGCTTTTAAAAATGTATGATACATGCATTCATAAAGCAGGCTAAAATTCTGTGGAGTCAAACAAAAGAAATATCTGAAAGTGTTTCAAAATCACTAAAAGACTACAGTGCACAATCTTTTTTGTAATCTGGACTCACTTGGAATCAGTTCCTAACAATATGGTTGTACTAAACCTCTTGAGCATTAACTGCTATAAGTTAATTTTTCCCTCTTTTACAATGCTTAAATCTCTTTTAGAGCACTTAAACACAACCTCCTTTTCTCTAGG
Organism: Carollia perspicillata; assembly: GCA_004027735.1. NCBI lineage: Eukaryota > Metazoa > Chordata > Mammalia > Chiroptera > Phyllostomidae > Carollia > Carollia perspicillata. The sequence continues at coordinate 2,267 of PVKM010030248.1, forward strand.
TCATTGCGCATCTCTCCCAGAGAAGGACATGGGCAGTGAGTGTCTTATTTGTCTTTGGATCTCATTCAGTACCTGGCACTGGCCCTGCATAATAAACTCTAAAGGTTTGTTGAATTTTTTGAGTTCTCTTCCAGCTTCTTGTTTGATGAAAAGCCTGAAAATGATTCGACTGAATCTCTGATCATCACGTTTCCCTTTAAATTTGGCCTTATCCTTTGATTTTGCATCTCATAATAAAGGTTCTCTAAACTGGGTCTCCCAGAAATAGTTTGCCCTTTTGGTAACTTGGCAGCTTCCTTTCCACTGCAGTAGAGCTGAAGTGCCTGAGACGGGAGCCGGTTTGTCTACCAGTTAATGAAAAAGCAGTTGGCTACTGTCATAGCAGCGATGCACTAGAAGGACTAACAGGGTAGCATTTACAGCAGAAGACAGCTTGGACTGTTTAATGACAAAACCTCCTTCCTCCACATAAAACCTGTTTTTAAAGTCAGTATTATTTACAGTGATCAGAATTTCACAGTATTTAAATAATTCACAAATTCACTCATTATACATAACTGTTTCCTTTAACTAAATCTCATTAATTGTTTGGGAATTTAGTTGTTTGCAAAACTAATCTTAGAGTTTAGGAAATGAGATCATGAAGCATATGTACAACTCTCCTTCCTCATTTCATATACATCATGTCCTTGGGCTTCTCAAGGACCTAGTCATGCTTCTCCCAGGGGGCCTTAATTTAGGTCAGTAGCCTGTTCTTCCAAAAAGAGAACTGTCCCATCAACACCGTAAATCTAGCAGTAGAGAGGGGTTAAGAGGCAAACAAAAATAACTTCCAGAACAGAAAAACAGCAAAGATTCTAATACCCTGTCCAGATCAGCCTTTGGGTTAGAGGAGCTATATATTCTGGGAAAACAAGAATTGGATATTCAAAGGATAAGGGCAACATGGCTAATTTTATAGCTAGAAGGAGGGATTCAGTGCTTTTATACCCGATTTAATTTTACCCATTTAAATTGTAACCAAGTATACTCTGAAATTCTTTTCATTTGGCTACCTTTCTGTCACTAGCATTATTGTTGATCCTGGCTTGGAGAGCATAGAATGAAGTGTCTAAATAAGACAATGTAACCAATTCATTTCCATCTCCTGGTGATAAAATAAGTTTAATAAGTAGAGATAAAGATTTGGAGAAAAATACAGTATTCGTATTAATACCTGAATACTGTTAAAAGTGACAGAATGTGAACACAACAGGAGGTTACAGGTTTTATCATTTTTAAAGAAAACAATGTATCATATACAAGAAAAAGTTCACACACTGTCAGTTTCAAAGCCAGAACTAGAATCCATCTTAAAGTCTTTCTGTGTATATTTTCTTACCACTGAAAACCCAGTGAACTCAGTCAAAACTTGAACTTTGTGAACTATTTTTCCAAAATGACTGGCACCTTTTAGACACGTGTTGTTTCAATATTACAGTGAAGGAGGTGCTGAACTCAGAAATGTGTTGTAAATTATGATCATTTTCATTGTAAATCACACATTAGTGCTCAATAAAGAGATAACAAGTAAAGACCCTGAAACAGCAATTGCTTTGGTTTAAAAATAGCTTCTTGTGTATGGACAAAACATAGAGGAAAAGAATGGGGGGGGGCCGGATAGCTCTCTCAGGAGGACATATTTTAAGTGCAGTTTCCTAAGAGGTATATTAATAAATCCTCCCATTATACCAAGAACGTGAGCCAGGGGAAGAGAAGAGACACAGGTTAAAGGGAGCCAGATCGGTGGAGAACAAGACATGTAGCAGACAGCACAACTAGGACACAGAAGGGAGCAGTGGAAGCAGCAGGGACAGAAAAATGTTAAGGTATACATGAGACGGAGCAGGAGAAAGGAAAGCAGAAAGCAAAATAACTTCATTAAAGACTTGAAGCAAGAGTGGTGATACCCGGTGGAAATGGAAGCACTTATGATACCCTCCTGCCTGCCAGTCATTGTCCTAGGAAGGCGCCTTCCCGCCTGATGGAGAATGCAGCCTAGCTCGGGAAACAGATGAGCGCATGCACAACTCACTGCATCCAACTCAGAAGCAGTGTTGGGACCGAAAGGAAAACAAAGTCTGGCCAGGGTGGAATTGGATAGGCTTCACGGATGAGGAGCATTTGAAAACGCGCACTGAAGGAAAAATGTTCAATGATTTGAATGAGAGAAAAATTACTCATGATACATTCAGAGAACAGAATAGAATAATAATCATAATAACACACTGAGTACCTGATCCTAACTAACATCTAGTCAGGATACCTACACAAGTTGGAACTGACTTATTATAAGCTGACTGACTACATAGTCAGTTCACATGCTCCCAGCCTGTTGGCCAACAGTTCTCAACTGTGGATGGACGCATGTTAAAGAACTTGAAGAACGTTGTAATCCTATCCCCCTGCTGCGTGCCAGACAAATTAGTAAGAATCCCTGAGGGTGAGACCTGAGACTGTTTATTTTTTAAAGCTGCCCAGGTGCAGCTAAGCTTGAAAACTATTTTACCACGCAGAGAATAAAGAACTAGGTAAAGGGAAAAACACAACTAACATTTAAATGGGGACAATCACATAGATATTCAGTAGAAACCTTTTTATCCTGTTATCTGGAAGGGTGTTTGGTCCATTGTTTAAAAACATCATTTAAAGTGAGAAATTGTAGACGACAGTAAACATGTACCTTAAACATTTTCATTTAAAACACAAATCCCCCCACATTCAACAATGTTTTGAAGTAGAACACTTTACCTTCGTAAGAATTCTTTGATTGTGCTTCATTGTAGGCTTGATTATATAAATCAAACTTACCATGTGTTGCCTACAATTTCTAATGTTTTTAAAGTGGAGTAAGAGAGATACTTGCCAAGCAATCTAAAGGATTGTTCTAATACTGTTTTCTTCTACAACATTCTGCCATTGTCTTACTGCCGTCTAATTCAAAACATTTTGTAGCAGTTTGAGTTTATCAGCTTTTCTGAAAACACTCAATTTTTATTTTGAAAAAAGTATTTCTTTTCACATCCATATCTCATTGGTTTACATGTTATGCATGTATATGGTATATAACAATTATTTAAGGTAACAATTACAATATAAATACAGCTGATGTAGACAGGACTGAGAACAAACAACTGCCCGTTGGTTGGTTGGCAGGCAAATCCTGTCATCAAAGCCTAGTGTATAGGCTTCACCTCAAGTGCCCTTGATACCGTATTTTTTAACTGACAATGGAAATTGTAGATTAGTGCTTCTCAAATCCCCTGGAGATCTTATTTAAATGAATATCCTGATTAGATAGATCGCAAGTGGGTGGGGCCTGTGATTCTGCATATCTAACTAGCTCCCAGGCCAGGTTGATGCTGCTGGTAGAGTGATCACACTTTGAATAACCAAGTTGTAGGTCACTGATTATTAATTAACCCTGCTTACACATAATAATCACCTAGGGACACTGTTAAAAATACCAAGGTGTGGAACCCAAACCCACTGAACAGAATCTGTATGGGAGGGGCCTGGGCTTCAGTACTTTGAGAGCATCCACGTGATACCTGCATAAGGCCAATGTTGAAAGTCACTGGTTTGCATTAAGCCAACTAGTCAATTAAGTGAGCTTTAAATATGTCTCCATCCTACATAATATCAAAGAGTGACTCACAGGGTCTTTCTATAAGAATCTGGCCAAAATAATTTTATTGTTATGCTATAGTTAAGGATAACATCATAAATCTAAAGTTCTGTTTCCAGTGGCTTCTTAAATTCTAAATCATTTATTTATGTTTATAACGTTAAAAAAGATAATAGAAGGAGCAGATATGAAGGACAAGGGGGAGGACAAGGGAGAAGGAGAGGACAACAGTGGGGGAGGGAGACGGAGAGAGAGGTCATGTACACTGTAGGACAGGAGACTGAACCTCGATGAACACATCTGTGTTGTATTTTGAGATAAAATATGTGTTGAAATACATCATATTTTTCCCTGTTTTCAGACAGTTTTCCCTTTAGGGTACCAATTACGTAAAATTTTCTATAGCTATGCTAAACAAAACATTGAGGTTAAAATGTTAAACACATTAAGTCTGGAAATTAAAAATTCAATTATCCCAAGCTTATTTCTCATAGTAATCTATCAAAATTTGATTATATCCCCCCAAAGCCTCTGGAATTAAGAAGAGAAAGGGCTCCCTATAACCTTTCATGCCTTCAAACATAGTGTCATACATATTTCTGTGTGTCTTCTCACCTCCATTTATTAAGAAGAAAATTATGGAAATATTCATTCTCATATTCTCAGTCAATCAATACCAGCTGGCTAATGTACAGCAGACGCCGTGCCCAGCACTGGGAACACAGCAGCGAACCACAGACCCTCACCCTTGCCCTCACAGAATCTGCAATACAGAGGAGGGTTCAAGGACAACCGACCAGGCAAACAGACAATACTTACAGAAAACACAAAGTAAACATAACAAGCAAGAATCTGAGTACTAAATAATTATGAGGCCACTTTGGATTTGATCAGGGAATTCTTTGGGTTGACTGGGGACTACCTCTGGAAAAGATGAAACTTTACCTGAGACCAAACTGAGAGGAGCTACTATGGGTAAGAATGATGGCGAAAAAACTCAAAGCAGAGGTGGAAATTAGCTTGGCTTAATTTTAAGTTTTACATTTTGATTTATGTTCCATTTTGAATATACTGATTGGTAGCTTTGATGAGTTTCAGAAAATTCTCAGCCATTTCCCTCCTGTCCCTTTTTGAAACTCAGATAAAATGTATTTTTATTAAACATTCTCCTACATCCTCCCTGTCTTCTTCCTCTTCGGTATATTCTATGTTTTTTAAGATTTTTGTCCTGATCTCTGGATAATTTCTCATGATCTATTTCCCAATTCACTAATTCTCTATGTTTTAGAGAATTAGTGAATTCTCTAAGTATGTCTGCTTAGTCCGCTGTTTAATCCACCTGTTAAGGCTATACTTTATTCCCAGCTATTGTATTCTCATTTCTAGAATTTCTTCCATTTTTTCCAATTAGCTATTTTATATGTTTTCTGTTTCCATGAAGATAAACCTAGACTTATCTTATGATTCCTTGAAACACAATAAACATACTTATACTCTGTTGTGTTGGTTAACTCTAATCCGACATCTTTGCAGTCTGTGTCTTTTGTCTGTTTTTTCTACAATACCAGTTCTCATTCTTAGTGTTTTGTTTCCTTAGGTATCTAGTAGCACTTGAAGAAAATATTTCTAAGAGTAACTTGAAGTCTAAGATGAAAGCTCATCTCTCCAGGAGAAAGGTTCATTTTCTTTTACCATGTGCAGAATTCATGACCTTAAACTAAATTCAAGCTTGGGGCCTCAGGAACAGACATGACTACAACTCTGACTTCTTCCTGAAGGAACAGCCTTTTGGAAGTCCAGTTTGTTGTAGTGAGGGTCTCCTGTATATTCTCATCTAGTATATTTTGGGGGCTTTTATTTCTGTCTCCTTTATACTTCAAGGCCAAAAACAAGAAAGCTCAGACATTCAAAGCATGAACAAAATCCCTCACAGCAAAAGCAGCTTCACTGATTGTTCATTTCACTGTGTTCTTTTCTTCGGGTTTCTCTTCATTTTTAGCCTGGTAATCTCTTGCCATTTTATTCCACTTTTAAATGTCTTTAAATTTTTTTTAATATTTTATTCTCCTTTCTTAGTTACTTTCAGAAAACGTTGATTCAAATAACTTATCCAAAATAGAATATTTCATTCTCAGCTTTCACCTTGTGTGTGTGTGTCTGTGTATGGCTTTACCTTCAGTTTTCATCTTTTTATTTGATTGAAGACAGGAGAATATACCACTCTGTTGAACACTGAAGTTCAATTTAATCAGTAATTAAAAACTTAAGTCAATCAGATTAAAACCAACTACTCACACACACAAATATGAAACTAGGCCACCAAGTTATGCCATACATCAGAATAAACTCATAATGGATAAAAGATTTACACATGAGCCAAGACATGATAAAAGTCATAGAGAAACACATAGGCAGGAAAATTTCAGATATCCCACATAGCAATATTTTCACCAATACATCTTCTAGGGCAAGGGAAATAAAGGAAAGAATAAACAAATGTGACTGCCTTAAATTTAAAAACTTCTGCATGGCAAAAGACCTCATCATCAAAATGAAAAAGGAACCAACCATACAGGAAAACATATTTGCCAATAATACCTAGGACAAAGGTTTGATCTCCAAAATATATAAAGAACTCATACAACTCAATGCCAGGAAGACAAACAATCCAATTAAAAAATAGGCAAAAGATCTGAACAGACACTTCTCCAAAGAGGACATACAGAGGGCCCGGAGACATATGAAAGGATGCTCAGCATCACTAGCCATCACAGAGATGAAAACTAAAACCACAATGAGATACTACTTCACTCTGGTCAGAATGGACATTATCAACAAATCAACAAACAACAAGTGTTGGAGAGGTCGTGGGGAAAAGGGAATCCTAGTGCACTGTTGGTGGGAATGCCGACTGGTGCAGCCACTGTGGAAAACTATGGAATTTCCTCAAAAAACTAAAAATAGAACTGCCTTTTGACCCTGCAATTCAACTGCTTGGATTATACCCTAAGATTCCTGAAACATCAATTCAAGAGCACCTGTGCACCCCAGTCCTCATAGCAGTGTTATTTACAATAGCCAAGTACTAGAAACAGTCTAAGTGTCCATCTAAGTAAATGAGTGCATCAAAAAACTGTGGAACATCTGCACAATGGAATACTATGCAGCAGAAAGAAAGAAGGAAACATTGATGGAACTGGAGAGTTTTATGCTAGGTATATTTGCAGGTGGCAAAAGACAAATATATTATGTCATCTATAACAGGAACCTCCTGAACAAAACAAACAAACAAGCAAAACAGAACCAGAGGCATGGAAACAAGGAACAAATTGACAGGGACAAGAGGGGAGGAAGAGGTGGGTAAGGGAGGGAAGAAGGGAAGGGCCTAGTTAAAGAACAAATGTACATGACCCATGGACATGGACAAAAAAGGTGGGGACTGACTGTGGTAGCTCGGGAGGGGGGCCACGGAAGAGCAATGGGGGCAAGTTGGGACAACTATAATATAACAACAATAAAAAAGAAAAGAAAAATAGGAATTATAATAACAAATATAAAAAGTTGAAGTAAAAAATAAAAATTAAAGCAAGCTCTCAATTCAAGTAAATAAATAGATGATAGATAGTGATAAGTATAGAGATAGACAAAATTAATGAATGAAGCAGGCAACTCCATTAAGTGCTGCTAAAACATAGAAATTTTGTTTGTTTTCTCATTAAATTTATTGGGGTGACACTGGTTAATAAAATTATATAAGTTTCAAGTGTAGAATTCCATAACACATCATCTGTATATTGTCCTGCATATTCACCACTCCAAATCTTCTCTCCTTCCATTAACCTCCAGCCCTTTCTGGTAATCACTATATGTTGTCTGTGTCTGTGACTTTGATGGTTTGCTTAAATTAACCCTTCACATTTTTCACCCTGCTCCTTCCCCTCTGAGAGCTGTCAGGTCTGGGCTCTATTCTGAGAGCTGTGTCTGTTTCTATTTTGTCTGTTAGTTTATTTTAGTCATTAAATTCTACATGTAAGTGAAATAATATGGTATTTGTCTCTGTCTGACTAGCTTATTTGACTTAGCATAATACTCTGCAGGTCCACCCGTGTGTCCCAAAAGGTAACCGTTCCTCCTTTTCTATGGCTGACTGGTATTCCATTGTGTCCACGTAGTGCAGCTCTTTAATCCACTCATCTACTGATAGATATTTTGGATGCTTCCAAATCTTGGCTATTGTAAATAATGTTGCAGTGAACATAAGGGTATATATATTCTTTTGACTTAGTGTTTTGGGTTTCATAAGATATATTGTAGTATTCCCAGAAGTGGAATCACTGGGCCATAAGAGAATTCCATTTTTATTTTTTGAGGTAACCACATACTGTTTTCCACAGTGGCTGCACCAATCTGCACTCCCACCAATAATGTGCTAAGGTTCCCTTTTCTTCACATCCTCACTAGTATTGGTTTGTTAATTTTTTGATGATAGCTATTCTGATAGGTATAAGATGATATCTCACTGTGGCTTTAATGGTCATTTCTCTGATGATTAGTGCTATTGAGCATCTTTTCATATGTCTATTGGCCACCTGTATGTCCTCTTTGGGTAAGTGTATTTAAGCCCTTTGCCCATTTTTTAAATTGAATTCTTTGGGTTTTTCTCTTGGTGTAGAGTTGGATAACTTTTTTGTAAATTTGGATATTAGCCCCTTTTCAGATGTATCATTGGCAAATGTGTCTTCCCATTCAGTGCATTGTCTTTTCATTTTATTGATATTTTCTTTGCTGTGCAAAAACTTTTCAGTCTGATTTGTTTACTTAGAGAACTCTAAATATTCCACCAAAAAAACTACTAGAACTGATAAATGAATTCAGTAAAGTAGCAGAATATGAAATAAATATTCAGAAATCAGTTGAATTTTTATACACCAATGATGAAATATCAGAAAAGGCAACTGAGAATACAATTCCATTTACAATTTCATCAGAAAAACACTACCTTGAAGTAAATTTAATTAAGGATCTAAAAGACCTGTACTCAAAAAATTATAAGACAGTGAAAAAAGAAATTGAAAAAGATATAAATAAGTGGAAGCATATACTACATTTATGGACAGGAAGAACTGGCATCATTAAAATGTCCATATTACCCAAAGCAATCTACAGACTCAACACAATTCCTACAAAGATTCCAATAGCATATTTTACAGACGTAGAACAAATATTCCAAAAATTTATATGGAACCACAAAAGGCCCTGAATAGCCACAATAATCTTGAAAAAGAACAAAGTTGGAAGAATCATGCTCCCTGATATCAAATTATACTACAAGCCATGGTAATCAAAACAGCACGTTACTAACATAAAAACAAGCATATGGATTAATGGAACAGAATAGAAAGTGCAGAAATAAACCCACACCTTTATGGTCAATTAATATTTGACAAAGGAAGCAATAACATACAATGGGTTAAGACAGTTTATTCAATAAATGGTGTTGGGAAAATCGAACAGATACATGCAAAAAGTGAAACCACCTTCTTATATCATACACATGACTAAATTAAAAAATGGATTAAAGACTTAAATGTTATACTCAATACCATAAAAATTATAGAAGAAAACATAGGCAGTGAAATCTCTGACATTTCTTGAAGCAAAACGTTCTCTGATATATTAATATCTTGTCAGACAATGGAAACAAGATAAAAAATAATAAATAATAAATTTTGACTCTCAGGGAGGTCATGCTACATAGAAATTGCAAGACAAAAACTAAGACCTGGCCCTGGCCGGGAGGCTTGTTCCTTGCACTAAAAGTTGCAGGTTTGATCCCAGTCAGGGCACGTACCCAGTCTGCGTATTCGATCCCCAGTCAGGGTACAACCGATCATGCTCTCACTCACACTGTTTCTCTCTTTCCCTCTCTCTTGCCCTCTTCCTCTCTCTCCTCCTCCCTTCCTCTCTCTCTAAAGCTGTAAATATACCTGCAGGTGAGGATTTAAAAAACAGTAACTAAAGTTCAATATCAAACATATGCTGGAATCAGCCCTGTTTTTAAAAAATGACAGCAATCTGCAGCTTGATACGTAGGTGTTTTCTTAATTAAGCAAGTCTTGGCTAGCACGTGGCTCTTAAAAATTCAACAATAGCCAAAGAGAGAACAGAGAAGAAGTCACCCTTTAATACCTAGTACAAGGAATTCATCCAAACTGTTATTAGATAATTTAAACTTTAAAATTAATTATTCTTATTGTTAATATTTTGCAAAGGATATTTGAAAAGCACAATTTTATGTAAAAATTACAGTAATAGAATCAGCAAATGTCTAATTTACACTTAGTCTCCCACATCCATGAAGTTGAAAGGAGAATGATATATAATATAATATTGCCTTCAAACTTACCTATGCAAGCATAACGTTAATTTTTATTTAAAGTAATAGGAAATTTCCCTGAATTATGTTATAAATGTATACATTTAAATTACTATCATAAAGTACATAGTCTCCTACTTACTTAACCATTGACCAGTTTACTGTCGCATTTTATTTGCAATGCTATAATTAATTACCTAAAATTATAGGATTATTTTTAGGTATTCACACTTATCAAAACATTTAGAGTTAACAATATTTTTATGTATTCACTAAAGATAATATATAAAAAATTCTAAATACATACCCCATACTCTACTAACATTCATTCTTTCCTAATATTTCAGAGTGGAGTTGCTTTGTTTAATAGAAAGTATACTCATTCTTGAGTATTTTACTTTACTCTAAGTCTTCCATGAGTAGTTGCTAAATAACTATTTTCTTGGTCATGCATAATCGCTCAGAATACAGCAGGATTGGCCATGGTAATAAGCGGGGCAATCAAATAGTGTCAGCCAGCACACGTTTAGTTCACAATTAGTAATCACTTATAATAACAAAAAACCTGTTTGTTCTTTCATTGCTAAAATTGTGCCTCTTTAATAGGCAGACTCAGTATTTGACCATTTCTTCCATATTCCTTTCCAATTTTTCATGCAGGGCATTTCTAAAGATATTGGTAGTTATTTTAATTCCAAATCACCTCTTTTTCTATCATTGTTTTTTGGCACATACTTTTTTTTAAGATTTTGTTTATTTTATTTTTAGAGAGAGGGGAAGGGAAGGAGAGAAGGAGAGAAATATCAATGCATGGTTGCTTCTTGTGTGTCCCCTGCTGGGAACTGGCCTGCAACCCAGGTATGTGCCCTGACTGGGAATCAAACCGCAATCCTTTGGTTAGCAGGCCCACGCTCAATCCACTGAGCTACACCAGCCAGGGCTGGCACATACTTTTTATTGCTCTGCAGTAATCCTCCATGATAAATACATGAATTCAGCTGTTTGACAATTTTGATTGACCTCGGTCATTAAATAAGTGTGGGCCCACAGAGTATCACTCCCTTACTCTTTTTGCTGGTTCTTATATATGGGTTTTGCTCTTCATTAAGTCCATGTTGTCATTTAATTATCAAACTACATCTTCCTCTACATTTCTGCATATCCCCCCTCTATATCCAATCAGGGCAGGACAGAATTTTTGTTCTTCAGGCCCTCATGACTTAATTAAAACCCAGATACAAATGAGGACAAAAAGGAACAAAAGGATGCTACAAAGAAATGTGTGACCAACTACACACAAACAAGATAAAAATATAGACCATCTGCAGAGGAACTCGTAATGAAGTTACAGGAAACAGCTGCTACTGTTCAAGGAAGCCCTTCTTGCAAAGTTCTGATTTATTCAAATATGACCTCCTTTGGGAAGCCTTCCCTGACTCCCCCAAATGAGAGTTTTCCTCTACACTATTAATCCACAGCAGTTCGTGCATATCTCTAACATGGCACTCAGCACGGTATATCGTAGTCTACTGCCTCTCACAGAACTGTAGAGTTACTGAGAAAAACTTTATTATTCTGCTCTCATTTCAAGTATCCAAATGCCTGGAATTTAAGCATCTGTCCAATGAGTAAAAGTGTCATACCCTGTCTTTCCCCCAGTTGCTGACCATGATTCAGATAAACTGGCATTTAAAGTCCAAGTGGTTTCAGACTTGGAGGCCTTAGCACCTGCTGTTCCCTCTTTCTAGAATGCTATTCTCCATACACACACACACACACACACACACACACACACACACACATTTTGCTTACTCGTCCTTCTGATTTTAAATGGTCCCTTTTTAGAGAAGGCCTTTTTCAATTCCAAAATGAATTAAGTCCCAGATTTTCCTCACACAGCACCTTACACTTTCCTGTACTTCACTCACGCACTGTGTGAGACATGTGTTGTGTGTGGGTGTGCACACGTGTGTTTTCTTAACCACAAAATCAAAGATGAGATGAAAAATATCAACAAAGGCCTGTATATTTTTCCCAAAGTTGTTTTTAGAAACAAAACATGAATATTCTTTATATATCTACATGGCATGAAATCTGAAGTTCCTAGGACATGTACAAATTTCAAAATTAGAATTTGTTTGGTAAAAACAGCTTGTAGTGATCCTGTGGTTTGACCCAGTGTTGACCAACTATAGCCCACAGGACAAATCCACTTGCCAGTCATTTTTAAATGACCAATAAAAAAATAAAGAATAAAATTTTATAACATGTGAAATTGTATGAAATTCAAATTTCAGTGTCAGTTAACATGGTTTTATCATACTATAGCCATGCTGGTTGTTTACATGTTGTTTATGGCTATTTTAATTCTACAGAGGAACTGTTTAATAGCTGCAAAAGAGAATATACGACCTTCAATAGCTAAAACAGTTATTGTCTGGCCCTTTACAGAAAACAATTTTGTAACCACTATTTCCCCCAAACTATTATTCCAGACTAAAAATGGTAACCCAATTGCCTATGCTAATGATAAGGTCAGTTATGGCTATGGAACCCACTTCTAGTCAATGAGAAATGGGAGGAACCTATGAGGAGACTTCTGGTGGCGAGAACACGCAACGGGATAAAGACTATCTATTCAATCAGTGGTGTTAGGAAAATAGAAGCGGTACATCAAACAAAAAAAAGAAAAGAAAAGAAACTAGATCACCTTCTTATACCATACACACAAATAAACTCAAAGTGGATTAAAGGCTTAAATGTAAGTCACAAAACCATAAAAATCCTAAAAGAAAAGATAGGCAGTAAAATTTCAGACATTGCTTGTAGCAATCAATATTTTTTTCTCAGTCAAGGGAAATAAAACAAAAAATAAACAAATGGGACTATATCAAACATAAAAGTGTTTGCACAGCAAAGGAAACCGTCAATAAAATGTAAAGACAACACACTGAATAGAAGAACATATCGATCAATACATTTGATAAGGTGTTACTATACACAATTTATAAAGAACTTATAAAACTCAACATCAAAAAAAAAACCAATCCAACTAAAAAATGGGCAAAGGACCTAAATAGTCACATCACCAAAGATGACATACAGATGGCCAATAGATATATGAAAAGATTCTCAACATCACTGATCATCAGAGAAATGCAAATTGAAGCCACAGTGAGATATTACCTCACATGGGTCAGAATGGTTATCATCAATAAACCAACAAACAACAAGTGCTGATGACGATGTGGAAAAATGGGAACCCTAGTGCACTGTTGGTGGGAATGCAGACTGGTGCAGCCACTATGGAAAGCAGTATAGAGATACCTAAAAAAATTAAACATGAAAAAAAATTAAATGGAACTCCCTTTTGACCCAGTGATTTCACTTCTGGGAATTTATCTGAAGAACCTGAAACACTAATTTGAAAGAACAGAAGCATCCTTATGTTCACTGCAGTGTTTTTTACAACAGCCAGATTTGGGAGCAGCCCGAGTGCCCATCAGCAGATGAGTGGATAAAAAGCTGTGGCACATCTACACAAAGGAATGTTATTCAGCAATACAAAAGAAGGAAATCTTACCTTTGGGGACAGCATGGGTGGACCTGGAGAATATCATGCTCGGTGAAATAAGCTAGTCAGATGATGACAAATACCATATGATTTCATTTATATGTGGAATCTAATGAACAAAATAAACTAACAAACAAAATAGAAACAGACTCATAGATACAGAGAACAGACCGACAGATGTCAGAAGGGAGGGGTGTTGGCGGCTGGGTGAAAGAGGTGAAGGGTTTAACAACAACAACAATAGAAACAGACAACAGTGTGGTGGTTATCAGAGAGCAAAGCAGTGACGGGAGGTGGAAGAGGGCAAAGGGGGGATATTGGTAGCAGAAGGAGACTTGACTTAGAGCGGTGAGTACACGATGCAGTGCAAAGATAATGTGTTATAGGGTTGTACACTTAAAACCTGCATTGTTTTATTAACCTATGTCCCCTGAGTAAATCAACTTATACATGTGAAAAAATGGGCAAATGACAAGATAGGCATTTCACTTGAAGCTACTCCATAAGAAAATAAACCCATTAAAAAATTTTGAAAACACTGAATTTTGAGAAATGCTTAGTTTTGAAGGCACTATAATTAAATAGAGCATAGCTTGCTTTTTGAATACAATTAGAAACGTCCAAGCAGCTTTGGCTTAAACAAATGTAATTCTTCAAACTTGGACCATGTAAAAGCAATCAAAAGATCTATCCATTTACCAATTCAAAATGGTCCAAATTTAAGATCAGCTCTCCAAATTAAGTATCCAAGCCATAAAATTAAATGCCAAAGAGGGAATATTAAGGCTAGTAAAGAGAGGAATAGACAAGTAATAATAAAAACAATTAACGTTAATACTATTCCACTTTATGGGACTTGTATTACATTAAATTTGCACACATTCATAAATAAGTTAGACTATAAAAGGCAAAATAGTTCTGATAGAAACAGAGATCTCAGCATTAAATTAATATCACTGATGCCACATTAACTTTGCATAAAGAAATTGCTTCTCTCAACAAAAAGATGACTTCAAAAAGACTATCTCTGATATTTTGAGCACTGACAAGGGTTTGAATCAAAGATTGACAGGTAATGAACCTCTTAAAGCTGCCTGTTACTTTAGTTCATTCTCTCCCAACAGGTTTATCTAAAAGCAAACTACAAAAGAAATTTCCCTGTAGGATTCAGTACAGTCAGAGCTACTGTAAAGATGAAAAGATAAATAATGCACTATCAGCTCCTTTTAAAATTATTTTTTACACAAATTATAGTCAATATTTTTTTGACAAATGGGGAACACTGTATCTTTTAATGTTATATTTTTCAACATTATATCTTTTTTCTCTTTTTTTTTTATTTTAATTGTTATTCAAGTACAGTTTTCTGTCTTTAACTCCCATCCCAGTCCACCCCCGGCCAGTGTTCCCCACCTCCCTCCCATTTCCACCCCCCTTAGTTTTTGTCCATGTGTCCTTTATACTTGTTCCTATAAT
>PVKM010030249.1:0-17383 GCA_004027735.1 Carollia perspicillata
GAAGAGTTCCAGTCACTTACAGGAAAGGGAGGAAGTGACTGAAAATAAGGCATGGGATGAGCAAGCAGCAGTGTTTTCTCTCTGACCCCTCCCCCACATACAGTGCCACAAAGTAGTGAAGCTGGTTGTACCGTCCTGGCAAATACCTAAGGCCCCACCCCTTAGAACATTACAGCTGCACCCACATGGGGAGTCAAAGCGGCTCCACCTAATACACAGAAACACAGAGAGGCTGCCAAATTAAAGAGACAAAGACATACGGTCCAAATAAAAGAACAGATCAAAACTCCAGAAAAAGAACTAAGTGATAAGGACCTATCAGATGCAGAGTTCAAAGCATTGGTAATCAGGATGCTCAGAGAAACAACTGGGTAGGCCACAAAATAAAGGAAGAAGTGAAGACTATACAAAAAGAAAAAAAGAAAAATATACAGGGAACCAACAGTGAACAGAAGGAAACCGGGACTCAGATAAACAATTTGGAACAAAAAGAAGACAAACATTCAAATGGAACAGAATAAGGATTCAAAAAATGAGGAGAGGCTTAGGAACCTCTGGAACAACTTTAAATGTTCCAATATCCAAATCACAGGGGTGCCAGAAGGAAAAGAGGAGAGTAAAAAATTGAAAATTTATTTGAAAAAATAATGAAACTTCCCGAATCTGGTGAAGGAAATAGACATATGAGTCCAGGAAGCTCAGAGAGTTACAAAGAAGTTGGACCCAAGGAGGAAAACACCAAGACATATCATAATTAAAATGACAAAGGTTAACGATAAAGAGAGGATCTTAAAAGCATTAAGAGAAAAGAAGAACATTATCTACAAAGGAGTTCCCATAAGACTATCAGCTGATTTCTCAAAGTAAACCTAGCAGGCAAGGGACTGGCAAGAAGTATGCAAAGAGATGAAAAGCAAGGACCT
Organism: Carollia perspicillata; assembly: GCA_004027735.1. Taxonomy (NCBI): domain Eukaryota; kingdom Metazoa; phylum Chordata; class Mammalia; order Chiroptera; family Phyllostomidae; genus Carollia; species Carollia perspicillata. The sequence goes on from PVKM010030249.1 coordinate 924, forward strand.
ACAACCTAGGTAACTCTGTCCAGCAAAGCTGTCATTTAGATAAAGTGCTTCCCAGATAAGGTCAAGTTACAGGGCTTTATTGTCAGCAAGCCCTTATTGTATGAAATGTTAAAGGGGTTTATCTACGAAAAAGAACATAAAAATATGTACAGTAAAATGACAACAAACTCACAGTTATTAACAACCACACCTAAAACAAAAACAAAAACAAAGTAAGCAAACAACTAGAACAGGAACAGAATCATAGAAATGGAGATCACATGGAGGGTTAGTAGCAAGAAGGGAGGAGGAACATGGGGGAAAAGTACAGGGAATAAGAAGCATAACTGGTAGGTACAAAATAGACAGGACAGCCCTGGCTGGTGTAGCTCAGTGGACTAAGTGCAGGCCTATGAACCAAAGGGTCACAGGTTTGATTCCCAGATAGGGCACATGCCTGGGGTGTAGGCCAGGTCCCCAGTAGGGAGAGCATGAGAGGCAACCACACATTGATGTTTCTCCCTCTGTTTCTCCTTCCCTTCCCCTCTAACAATAAATAAATAAAATCTTTAAAAAATTTTTTAAGTTAAAAAATTAAAAAACCAACATTCTTAAAAACATTAATGTTATGAAAAATGTGAGCTTCCCTAAATTAAAAAGACTAAAGAGTTAAAACAACTGAATGTAATACATGATTGGATTCTGGGTTTTTTTTAATCTTAAAAAAAATAAAACCTTTTAAAAGGTATTTTGGGATAATAGGGTAATTCTAAGATGGATCTGAATATTAAAGAATTATTGTTAATGTCCCTAGGTATAATAATAATATTATGGTTATACAAAGAATGTCCTAATTCCCAGGACAATAAAATGCTGAAATATATGAAATGATATAACATAATATCTGCATATTATTTGCAATGAAATGACTCAGCAAACCGTGTGTGTGTGTGTGTGTGTATACACATATATAATACACACACACAAATAAATACAAAGTAAATATGGTAAAATATTAACTGTTAAATCTAGGTGGTGGTATGCTGGTGTGGTCTTTCAAGTTTTACAGATGTTTGAAGTTTTCGAAAATAAAAGATTAAGCAATGTATTATTTTAAAAAAGTAAGAAAAAGACATTTGACCATCTACACCAGGAATTGCTCTAAGTTAGGAATAATGTATTATGCATAATCATAAGTAGTAAGCATAGACATCTCTCATCACATTATTTGCATTTTTCTATAACTTGAAAGAGTATGTTCTTGAGAACTGGAAATTAAATTAACATTTAAAGTACTAGAAACAACTTAGTACTTCACAAAGAACATTAAATACTGACATATTACTAAAGTAGCATAACAGTGAAATTACTAAAATTATCATTATAAAGACTATAGAATATACCATAAGCATTTTCCATGTTGAGTGGGAAGGAACAACTTACTGTACAATTTTCTATAGTTATGAAATGTGAAGTAGGGAGAAGAAAAACATCACACAAGAGCTCTATGAGTTTAGACCATCAGACCCTAAGTGCCATTTCTGTAGCAGGAACGTGCTGGATAGGAGTAACACAGAGGTATGGGGAAGACAGAGTGCCTGCGTCAGGGAAGATTTTTTATGGGTAATTAATCCCATCACTAACCTTCTCACATTTTCTATCAAGTGCCCTGACACCACACACATTTTAAATTAACCTCACACTATTTCTAAGCTCTCAAAGAAAAAGTTACAAGAGAACTTTTTGCCCTCCTTTTCTAAGTCCCCATACTCCCATGCAAGGTGTGAAGTCAGCATGAGTACTGAAACTGTTCTTGAAAGTCACAAATTCTGTGTCCAACTTGTCATCCAATTCAGGTTCAGTGGCTGTGCAGCACGTAGGACCTCATAATTCAAGCCAAGGGGACAGGAGAAAAATGCCTAAAGGACTGTTCTTGTCTTAGGACAACTTGGTAACACTCTTGGTTAAGTGCAGAAGAAAGAAATATAAGTAACTCACCTTTAGAATGGCTATCGTTTTCCTCCTTCAAATCATTTTTTTTCACAAGTGCTTCTTCATACTGTGCCACATAAAACAAATTGGGAGAAGCACCACTTTTTGAAGTTAAGACAAAATCCTGATGAGTAGTTCTACAGAAGTTGTTTTGTTCATTCGACAAAATGTTGGAAGTGTGTGCTTTTTCTTGAGCTTGATTCTGGTAGAGAGATGATGGTAAGAAGAGTCTGGGTTTCTCTTCGGTGGCTGAACTTCCTGGAGATCTGTACTTCTGGCTCTGATCATCAGGCAGCAGAGTTAAACCTCGTAATTAAGAAAATCAACAAACTGATGTCTTTCTATAACATTTTGGCTTCTGCCCATCAGTGACCCCACCAAAAAGTTTTCTCCCAAGTGATAAAAGTATTTTTTTCCTCTTTATTAGGAAATTATGTTTAACAAAATCTTAAAAGTTGTAGAACTCCAAAGTGACCCTTGAATAATTTTGACTGAAAACATGTCTGTACTGTGGTTCATGTGCAGACGGTACATGTAAGGCAGGGCAGCAGCACAGCCCAGCTCTGCAAGGCTCCACTCGGGTGCCAACCATGACAGGCAGTCCTGGTGTCCTCAGCTCACAGCCCCATAACAGCTCACAGTTAGACAGCCTCCATGCAGATAGTTACGAATGATGTGTACTGTTCCCTAACAGTCATGCTCTCTGTGTCACAACATAGGAAAGTATCTTCCAGATTACAGTTGCCATTTCGGCATTCTCAGGTAATGGAATTACGGGTGCTTTTTCTGTTTTATACTTTTTCTGCAGTTTCTAAATTTCCTGCACTACTCTTCTCCTGTTTTGTTCCTTAAGTCTCAGCTTTTGAAATAACCCGATAAACAACGAGATCCCCCCTGTACACATGTTTTGGAGGCTAGATGACAATACTAGCCACCCTGCCTGCTAGACCAGCCCCATGAAATCCTGCTATACCCTTCTGTTCTCCCCGATTGTCTCACTAAATTTAGAGGTGAAGGCACAATGGAAAGTGTTTTACAAAAGAGCCATGCCAGCTATCTACCTCACCCCTAGCCCACAAATAAAACTGGACATCAGATAGATCCTCATTGAGTATCATGTTCAACTGCACTTCCTTTATAACAGTACTCACTCCATTTAAATATTTTTGACTAACAGTCATCTAACTTCAACCTGAACATGTCACTGAAAGAAAAGCAATATACTAAAGCAGAGGCTCTCGAAGTGTGTAAACCCTGGAGGTCTCTAAGACTCTTTCAGGCACCACCAGGTCAAAGCTATTTTCACAAAACATTAGGACAGTACTGCCCATTTCACTGTGCTGACGCAAGCACTGATGGTACAAAAACAAAACGGAAACTCCTGGTGTCTTCAACTCAAAAGCAGCGCTGCAGCACATAACTGTTCCAGCAGTCACTCTATTCATCATCACATGCACTCGCAGTTTTGCTTTTTTTGTTTTGTTTTGTTTTACTTAAGAATTGACACAGGCTGAGCCTGTTAAATGACTGTGAACGCTCTCCATTTTTTTTGTGAGCCTCTCTTAAATAAGTTTAAAGTGTTCCCCCAAAGAGCTCCATTCTGCATGTGCACTAGTGGACATCTACCTGCCAAACCAGAGTTCCTGGAAAGCAAATCTACACTACGCCTGCGTGAATGACCGAACCATATATAAGCCAGACCCCAGCAGCAGTTCAAGGAGCTGTATTCTTTATTAGTATGTGTTCCTTGTTGCATCCAACTGTCCCCCTTTCTCCTTTCCCTATAATTTGTTTTTAGCAAAGCTCTTCTTTTGCATGTTTCACCTCCTCTCTTGCTTTCTGTCTTGGTGGGGCCAGGGTGGAAGGGAGAGGAGCAAGAACGCCATCACTTGTGACATCCAAACTCCTTAATCCACCCTTCATTTGCTACACTTCTCATCCCCACCACTCCCACCAGTCCCCGAATCCCACACAACCACACTCTGCACACTCATTTGCCAAAGTCTCATCTTCTTTGTATTCTCGATTACCACACAACTTTCTCAACACAACAGACACTGTCCTGAGTCAGTGAAGTGTGTCTTTTGAAAGGTAGCACCAAGCAGACATTGCTCCAGACCACGGGTTTTCAAACTGTGGGACACAATCCATTAGTCATTTTATCATCAGATGCAACAAGACACGACCAGCATTTTTTTTGGCATAGAATAAACAAAATAGTAACTATCCTTGCTATATACCAGACACACCAATAAAGGCTGATTTATGAAATTTCTCTGACATTATGAGTCATGATTTAAAACACAGTGGTTGTTACAAAGGTCAACAAACTTTCAAAGCCACTGCTCCAGACACATTTCAACAGGCTTTTCCCCTGATACAAACATCACGCTATTAACTGATTGAGCACACAACAAAAGAACTGCCATCAACTAAACAGAAAATACTTCTGGAATAGTTCTTCAGCTGAGCAGAATGGCTTCTACACATATTTTTACCTCTCTGACCCAGGGAAGTTTTTCATTCATCAGGCAGGGCTTATAAACCAGGAGCCCTACGCCAACTTTGGCTCCAGATCTTTTATTCTGCCAGGCCTTTTTAAAGTTTTATTTTATAAATAAATGTGGATGTCTGTAAGGACATGAATGCTCCAGAACAGTACAGCTTTCACTTGTCCCAACTATATTACACCACCACCACTGCAGTTATCTGCCTGGCTTCTAAAGAAACTGAAGTTTGCAACATACGACAGAGAAATGGTAGAAATAGCCTGCCAAACAATCCAAGGCAAGAAATGTGTGTAACCATCTATCATTGTACTGACTGAAGGCCCCGTGTAAGCAAAAAAAAAAATACCTGGGAGTACATGCTGCCCAGACACCATAGTGAGCAGCTTCTCTTGTTCGTCCATGAGTCTTTGCAGCTGCTCCAACTGCTGCCTCTTCAGTTGTTCTTGCTTCTTCTGTTGCACCTCTTTCAGCTTTTTAAACATAAAATTAACTTTATTAAACTAACTTTATATTTCTTGTTTTTAAATCCCCAGCTGAGGATATGTTTATTGATTTTAGAGAGAGAGGGAGGGAGGGAGGGAGTGGGCAAGGGAGAGGAAAACGGGAAGTGGGGAGAGAAAGAGAGAGAGGGAGAGAGAGAAACACTGATGTTCACACTGATCGGTTACCTCCTGTATGCCCTCTGACTAAGGACCAAACCTGCAACCTGGCAATGCGCCCTGACCGGAAATCAAAACCTAAACTGAAACCTTTTGGTTTAAGGGATGCTGTTCCAACCTACTGAGCCAACTAGCCAGGGCTCAACTTTACATTTCTTTATGGACCTTCGCTCCTTACACTAATCTTAATCCCTCCCAGCTCCCTTCTTATATCCTCCCTAATAAAGAGTTTCAAATAAGGCTCTCTAAGTAACTAAATCTGCCACCAAAGCTCTAAAATTCCATTTTTTATGATGGAAACCATACTGACTCTCTCAACTGAAAAACAGAATAATCCTTTGATTCTTAAAAAACAGGTAATCAGCACATTTATGATCAGCTCTCCCCCCTAATAGTTGATCAACAATTTCTACTTTAGCTTTTACCAAACGAGGTAGAAAGTTGAAGATATTATCTTAAGTGTTACATTTATGTCTTACATATTAAACATGCTTTAATGTTTCACGTTAAACAAAAGGCAAAATTCAGTATTTTGAGGATTTAACTGTAAAGGGGAAGAAACAAGAGGACCTAAAACTGGTAACTTTCATCACAAACAAAAACCTGCAATAACAACCCTGGCTGGTGTAGCTCAGTGGATTGAGCGTGGGCCTGTGAACCAAAAGATCACGGTTCAATTCCCAGTCAGGGCACATACCTGGGTTGCAGGCCAGTTCCCAGCAAGGGATGCACAAGAGGCAACCGTACATTGATATTTCTCTCCCTCTCTCCTTCCCTTCCCCTCTGAAGATAAATAAATAAAATACTTTTTTAAAAAACCCTGCAATAACACAAATACGTATTAGGCCAAGTCCTGTTGTACCTGTTCAAGCTTCTTAAAAAGTGGGTCTTTACAAGCCACTTCTCTGAATTCACTCACAAGATCTGAGATAAAGTCACTTTTGTTATCTTCCCAGGGTCCAGGAGCATCCTGACTTGCCACTGGCTGTGGTCCTTCTTTAGGCAGAGGAAAGACTGTGTCAGTTTCGGATTTATCTGACTGTAGTCTGCAAGGGCTGTTAAACTCCAAATTCTGTTCTTCACTAAGTGATTCTTCTTCACTTATGAAAGTGACACTATGGGAGAAATGTGTGGCTTTAACAGCACAGCTGGCGGAAATGTTCACATTTGCTTGCTTTTCTTCATCTGCTTCCAAAATGGGAAATCCACGATTTAATATAACTCCAGCCCGAGAAGAACTGGTCATCCACTGGCTTAGGAAGTCCTGGCCACTGTTTAACTCTGAAGAGGTTGGCATCAAGAACATATCAGTCCAACTTTCTACTATATTTAAGTAATATAAGAGCTATTAACTTCCAACACCTGTAGAAGACAAGAAGTATTAAAGATAGTCTACCCAAACCTTGACCCGGCACAAAAATCTACTAAATATTTCATATGTAAGAGGCTTTAACTAGCAAAGCAGTTGGGCATTAAGCTACCCGTTTTTTTTTTAATTTTTAGTTCAAATTCAGGGGAACAACAAGCTAAGTTCCTTTCTGATCTAATCAGTCTGATGATTTTAAACAAGCACTAGATCAGCTGATCTAAAACTATGGGTACTAAATCATCTTCTAAGTTATTCGATTATCAAAGGAAAAAAATCCACTCTCAATATCAAACATTCACATCAAGCACTTTCATGCTTCTGGTCCTGGTATAAGATTGGTTCTTTGCCCACCTGAAGAACCCGTGTTCTCCCACATCTAGGACAGAAATCCTCCCCAGCCCCATGGCTTTACCCAGCACTGTTTCCCACTGTCCCCTACTCCTTTCATTTCTCTAACCCCGCCCTCACCGGGTAGTCCTTCATCTGTACTCCCAGAGGTCTCTGACATCACTATTTTGGCATTCATCCCACTACTTGTGGTATTTTGCTTTTGTGTCTATAATCAACCCAGCTGGGAGCTCCTTAAAGATATCTGTATATTCAGTACAGCCTAGCATCATCCATTCCTGGCACGTAAGAGAAATCTGATAAATGTTTGCTAAAATTAAGTTAAAATTAAATCACAATTAAGGTTATATTATTGAAAATAAATTCAGTACTATAAAGTATTATTTGCATTCATTCAATGTTCAACAAAAATTACATTGGTTCATGCCAAGCAACAGCTACTCTATATGAATCATACTCTAAAACAGGCGTGTCCAACCCAAGGCCCATGGGCTGCATGAGGCCCAGGGTGACTATGAATATAACACAAAATCATAAACTTACTTAAAACACTGAGATTTGAGATTTTTTTTGTGATTATGTGTCACAGTGTCAGGTAAAATAAATGTATGTATGTTCTTGCTATCTGAACAGGTATGGCTTCAGTTTTACGACAGTGTGCAGCTTCCAGTGTGTTATCTTCCAAGCACAGACAGTAGAACTGACACCATCAGACGTTACATGTGCTCGTGGTGACTTAGCGAGGCAGCGATTTCAATAATATTTCAACCTGCCATTGCCATGTTAGGTGTTTAATGTTATTTAGAGGTCAGGTAACCATTCTTATTCGATTATTAAAGGTGCTTCCACACCTTGGCCGCACCTCATTTGTCACCTGGAGGGCTTCACGGTCAGCCCTCTGCCTCGCCCTACGTCAGCAGCCCAGAGGGCTGTGGAAGGGCCCAAACCTTGCTTTCTCTTTTCCTGTCAACTAATTTTCATATTAAAAGTAAATAAAGTCCCTTACCTATTACTACGGTTTTAATACTAGCATGGCTTCTACAACATCTCAAAAGAAAAAAGAACCCCCCAAAAGAAAAATTACAGATGAAGGAAGACTGTTTAATGAGAAGTGGACAGATGACTACTTTTTTGCTGAGGCAAGTAGTAAGGCACTCCGCTTAATTGGTAGGGAATTTGTGCACATTTTCAAAGACTGTAACTTGAAAAGGGACCATATGCAAAAACATGCTGCCAAATTCAATGCGTATGAAGGACTGTGCCGTTAAGGACAAAGTAGTGGAATTGAAAAAAAGTCTGTCTTCTCAACAAAAATTTTTTCAAAATGTTACAACTCAGGCAGATTCCATTGTAAAAACTAGTTATGTGGTAGCATATTTAATAGCAAAAAAATTCAAAACCATTTACTGATGGTGGGTTTATTAAGGAATGTATGGAAAGTGTGGCAGATATGGATTTGCCCTGAAAAAAGGGGGGATATTTCTAAAACTAGTTTGTCTCACCACACTATAGCCAAGTGAGCTGGAGAAGTTGGAAAACCCATCAAAAGAAGTTTAAATTTTGCGCTTTGGCAATGGATGATAGCGCTGATGATAAAAATACAGCTCAAGTTGCCATTTTTATCAGAGGTACAACGAACATAATGTCACTGAAGAAATGGCCTCTTTAGTGCCATTAAATGTCACAACTAAATCAACAGATTTGTATGAAGCAATAAAAAACATGTTCGAGCGATTTTCTTTGTCCACTGCCAACATAACTGACGGTGTCCTGCGACGGTGGGTGAAGGAGAGGCACTCGTAAAACTGACAGACGACAATGCAACCACCTCCCCAAACTCACATTTGATGAAGTGTCACTGCACAGCACATCAAGAAAGTCTATGCACAAAAGCTTTAAAAATGCATAACGTCATGCAAATCATCATCAAGACTATGAATTTCGTAAGAGCCAAGGGATTGAATCACCACCAGTTCCAGGAATCCTTTAGAAGTATTAACATTGACTATGGCGACATAATTTACTTTTCAGAAGAGGGCCAAGTCGAGGCCAAATGTTAAAAAGATGTTATGATTTGCGACATGTTATCAAGTTGTTTATAGTATCAAAAACCAAATTTGTACCAGAGCTGGACAATGAAAACTGGCTTACAGATTTAGCATTTTTACTGGATTTAAATGCTCATTTAAATGAGTTAAACATGTATCTTCAAGGTGAAAAATGACTTACCAATACCATGTTTCAAACCATAACAGTGTTCCAAATGAAAATGAAATTATGGCAAGTTCAAATTAAGGCAAACAATGTTATGCATTTCGACACATTGGCTAAACACAGTCCTGTGAACAGTGAAAAAGACACTGCCTTGCTTTTCAAATTGATATAAGAATTTGAAAACAGATTTCGAGATTTCTGGGAAAATAATCAATATTTTGCTATATTTGCGACTCCATTTTCAGTCGACAAAATATGTTACTTGCCAATTTTCAAATGGAATGCATACAGCTGCAATCTGACATTGAACTTAAAGAAAAATTTGATTGTGCCTCTTTACTGGACATTTATAGGTAGGTCCTATCTCCCCAGAGACAAATATCCCTTGCTTCATAATCATGCCATATTCTTGTCATCAGTATTTGGCAGCACCAACATTTCCAAGCAACTATTTTCAACAATGAAGCACATTAAGCCCTGACTGGTGTGGCTCAGTGTATTGAGCACTGACCAGACTGCGAACCAAAGGATAGCTGGTTTGATTTCCATTCAGGGCACATACCTAGGTTGTGGGTCAGGTCCCCAATAGGGGGCACGCAAGAGCCAACCACACATTGATATTTCTCTCCCTCTCTTTTTCTCTCCCTTTCCCTCTGTTAATAAATAAGCAAAATGTTTAAAAGAAGAAAGAATGAAACACATTCTAGAGTAGAAAAAAGAAACACAAGAGTGAAATTAGAACCAAAATATCTGATGAGCACCTTGAGAACTCACTAAGAATTGCAACCACCTCTATCAAACCAGATATTGATGCACTAGTTTCTCAAATACAATGTCAAACATCCCACTAGTCTTGTTTCTTACTTTTATAATAAAAAAGTATTTTAAAAAATCAACGACATTTTATAACTTAGATATGTACATTTTCTATATTTAGTGATCACAAACTTCGGACCTGATCAACAACTTTAAAAGATTATCAAAAGGGCTGCTGAATAATCAGGGTTATTATGTGAGGACATTTTTGCTTATCTGTGGTGGTGGATATCACGAAAATTATGCACGGACCTTGTTTTTGCTCATCAGTTTTCATTAGTGTTTGTGTATTGAATGTGTGGCCCAAGACAACTCTTCTTCCAGTGTGGCCCAGAGATACCAAGAGGTTGGACGCCCCTGCTGTAAAATAATGAATTTCCTTGTGTAACTCTGTCACTGCACAATAAACATAATGAGGATATCGCAAAGAACATAAGCCATTCCTCATTTGCATGTCTGGTTTTTCTCAATAAGCATTTGTTTTCTAACTCTGTGCAAGATATTGTTTCAGAATGGGGAAAATACATACACATAAAAATAAATTGTACAATATGTTAAATAGTAATAAACACTACGGAGAAAAATAAAAGCTGTGTGGGGGAAGCCGACTGCATTTTTAGATAGGGTGGACAGAGTCCTCATTTAGAGGATGAAACTGTGGATCTGGTGGAGCAGGAGGAGCTAATGGTACAGCCAGGATGGGCAGAGTAATACCCAGACACCCTGCAATTATCCAGTAGTTCACCAAAATGACTAACACAAAGGGAAAGAAGAGGGGCACTGCTATGTATTATCTAGGCCTTTTAGAAAACATGGAGATGTTCCTTTAGCCACATAGATGCAAATCTACGAGAAAGGTGATATTGTAGATCTCAACGGAATGGGCACTGTTCAAAAAGGAATGCTCTACAAATGTTACCATGGCAAAACTGGAAGAGTCTACAGTGTCATACAGCATGCAGAGGGCATTGTTTTAAACAAACAAGGGCAAGATTCCTGTGAAGAGAATCCATGTACATACTGGGGTGTGGTAAGCATTCTAAAAGCCAAGATAACTTCCTGAAATGTGTGAAGAAAAATGATCAGAAAAAAACAAGGAAGCCAAAGATAAAGGTTCCTGGGTTCAGCTGAAGCACCAGCCTGCTCCACCCAGAGCAGCACACTGTGTGGGAACCAATGGAAAATACCCTGAGCTTCTGGAACCCATTCCCTATGATTTCATGACACGGTAAGTATAAAAAAAGGGAAAACTGCCCTGGCTGGTGTAGTTCAGTGGATAGAGCACGGGCCTGTGAAGCAAAGGGTCGCTGGTCCAATTCCCAGTCAGGGCACATGCCTGGGTTGCAGGCCAGGTCTCCAGTAGGGGACACATGAGAGGCAACCACACATTGATGTTTCTCTCCCACTCTTTCTCTTTCCCTTCCCCTCTCTCTAAAAATAAATAAATAAAATATTTTTAAAAATAAAAATAAAAAATAAAAAAAAGGGAAAACAAAGACCTCTGTACTGTTTTTTTAAAAAACCACCCAATTTTCAACCTCATATGATCAGACTATATAACCCACTACTCCTCCTTTACAATTTATAATACCTTCATGTCACTGGGAGCCTCCATTTTATTCCTTAAAATTTTCTGGCTGTAGGGAAAGGACTAGTCAAATACCATGTATGAATGGCCAATGGACATGGACAATGGTGTGGGGACTGACTGTGGGAGAGGTGGTCGGACTCTCTATAGGGGAGAGCAAAGGAGGGCAAAGGGGGAAAAACTGGGACAAGTATAATAGAACAACAATAATAAAATAAAATAAAATAAAATTTCTGGCTGAGCAACTGGAAGAACAGAGTTGCCATTAACTGAAATGAGGAAAACTCATGAGAGATGAAACAGGTTTGGGGGAAAGTTCAGAGATGAATTTGGGACATTTTAAGACACCCATCAGACATCCCAACAGAGGTATCATGTAAGCAGCTGGACGCACAAGAATATATAATAATTCACAGACGAGGCCAAGGCTGTGAAGCACAAATGTGGGTATCCTCAGCATGTAGATGGTATTTAAAGACCCTGGATGAAAGCGCTAAGGGATTGAGGGTAGACAAAAAAAAAGGATGTAAAAAGTATAGTGTCCTTGAAGCCAAGAAAATGTTTGAAGAAATAAAGGGCTACGTTAATGCTGTTAACAGTGAAGGGTGAGGAGAATTGATAAATGAGCCTAAAATTTAGCAGAGCAAAGGTCGTGATAACTTCAATGAGAGCAGCTGAGGGGAGGAGGATAAAGCTTTAACGGAGGAGATACATAAAAGAATAAGAAACTGGAGACAGTGAATATAGCCAACTCTTTCCAGGAGTTTTTTTATAAAGGGGAGGAAATAAATAGAACAGTAGCTGCATAGGGAAGCAGGGGGAAGAGTTTTTATTTTTACGACGGAAGAAATAAAAGCATGTCTGTAGGCTGATGAGGCTGGAGAGAGGGGAGACCTGCCATATTCATGCCTTTGAGAGGAGAGCCTAGAGATCTAGTACCAAAGTGGAATGACATCTCACACTATTTTTCAGACATAATTCTAGACTTTATCAATATAATATATGTAAACCAAAGGAAAATAAAAAATGGCAATTTGGAGGAAAACAAATACATATTTAGACTCATACCTAGTGTCTGAAAAACATAAGCATACAAAAGACAGAAAAAGAAGTACATTAGTGCAAACATTAACATATGCTCATCCTCCCTCAACTGAATAGAAATTAAAACAGTAACAACATATCATTTTTCACATACTCAGATGACAAAGACTAAAACCTGATTAACAGGTAGTATAGAAAAGAGGAACTCTTTCATGAACTGTTACCTGGCAAAATAAACTGGTACAACCTTTTGGAGGGCAAGTGGACAATATCTATCCAAACTGTAAATGCACAGAAGCTTTGCCTCAGTAATTTCACATCTACGCATTTTGTGCTATATTGGCACAAGTTCACAACAGTCATAAACTAATTTAACTTAAATGGCCATTAACAGGGGCCCAGATGATTATGGTATTCATATTAGACAGCTATTAAAGAGAACAAGTTAAGTTCATTGTGTTGATATGGAAGTACAGAATGTATCCAAAATATACTGTTAACTGACAAAAGCAAAATGTAAAGCAGTGTAACAAAAAAAAAATACAATTACATAGACCTGTGCTGTCCAACACTGTAGCCACGAGTCACACACACCTATCCAACACTTGAAATGTGGCTAACAGAACCAAAGAACTAAAGTTTGACGGTGTCACCTTATTAGGTCAAAAATCTAGATTTAATGGAATTTGAAAACGAGACTGCAGTTTCCCTTGTCGTCCTACTGCACTGCATAACACACACTGAAAATACTTGTGCTCCCAAACGTGATGAATAGCACTTGTATCAGTTCTGTAAACATGAAAACAAATGATCTATAAGATTTGCATAGTAATGTGGTAAATGGACATGCACACAAATAGAGTTGTTACAAGTATAACGTTGGAGAACATGGACAGTACAGACTCTTGTGCAAAAGTTACCTTTGACAAATGTAAAAACCTCTGCGTATGTCAAGTATGTGGTTTTCCGAGTAGACTTAATACAAATGTTAACAGGCATGGTGCTACTGAACATAATTTTTCCTCATGTTTGTGGTGACTGTGGGAAAGGCTTTTTAAGTATAACAGGATATTGCAAACACTTAAACTCACATTTATCTTAAGGGATTTATCTATGTTGACACTATGAATATTCAACAAGACTAACTGGAAACCTTAAATTTTTATCTAGACTTCGAGCATTCGGTTGACTTAAGTCACCTTCCAGTCCAGATTACTTGGTCATCTCTCTTCAACTTCCATAACGTTAATATAAAATAAGAAATATGACATTTTTAAAAAATGTTTTTAAAAAGAAGAAAATATCTCCACTCCGTTTTCTGAAGCAGCGGGGAAGTGGACATATTCAGTTAATTCAAAACCTCCACAAGACCGTGAAAAGTAACTATCAGGTCGAGAAAGTGATAACTGATCGGTCCCCGAAATACGCCTTCTCGAAAGCCACGATTCCACAGCAGAGCTTTAAAGACAAGGACCTGCCCGCGGTGGTAACACAGACCGCACCGTACGGAGGTAAGAAAGCAACGACGCTCCACACTCTCCTTGAGCTGACTGCGTATCTGCGCTAACGGCAGCTTAAAGTACGGCCAGGAACTGTTAGGGGGAGAAACGCGGGTTCCCCCCGGAACCCTGTTAAGCCGGAACAGGTGTTCGCCACCGCCCGATGGCGCCGGACGACCCTGTGGCCCGGAGCTGCACATCCCGCTTGCCACAGGCCCTTTCAGGTGCAGAGCGGCGAACCCCACCCAGATGCCCTGCTCCCTTCTCCCACAAAGTACCTCTGCAACTACCCCGGCCTCTCAGTCCGCTCAAACCACTGCCGGAATCGCCGTGGTATTTACAAAAGAGCCGCCAGAATCTCGGCCTCCGGATGGAGCCCCGCCCCCGACCCCAGGGCTCCTGGGAAATGTAGTGCCTACCCGCCACTCTGCACCTGGTTCACGCGGGCACTACCGGGCACGCTAACTACCACTCCCAGCGACACAACGGCGTTGAACGTTACCTAGGGGATGCCGGGCGGGGCGTCTTCTCCCTGGCAGCCGAGAGAGCCGGGCGGAGGGAAAACCGTTCCTAGAGTAAACTTCCGGGATAGACCGGCAGCCCTACTCCTTTGCAAGCTAGGAGGGCGCCGCGGGTGGAGGAAGAACCGGAAGTGGAGCTAACCTTTCAGCCACTGTTAGTAGAGGCGGGGGGTGGGGGCAAGGGCCGTTTTGCCTACTCCCAAGTCTTGGAGGTTTAGTTTCTCTTAGTCTTTGTTTTCCACTTTGGCTGAGTGGGACTTAGTAAAGGTAAAGAAAGGCAGTCGTCGACACTACTTTTTTAAGCCTCTCAAGAGGACTTTATTGCTTTATCAGAGAGGGGGGAGAAAGGAGCAAAAATAAGAAGGAGGGTAGATCCATTACCTCCTGAACGGACTGGGGATCCCGGACGCCCAGCGAGATCAACCGGAATCAAGCCTGCAAGCCTTCGGGAGGACGCTGTAACCAACTGAGCCACACAGGCCATGGGCCGTGCTATTTTTTAAATCATTTTTTATTTTTCAGATACTCTGGACATACACTACAATATTAGTCTCAGGTGTGCAGCCAAGTGACTATACAGTACATAAGTTACTAAGTGATCACCCCATAAATCTTGCACTTGTTTGACACCACACGTAGTTTCAACATAAGAAACTCAAACCTGTAGCGAATTTTTGTAAGTTTGGGAAAAACAATTGCCAGGAAGCAAAATCTCAAATCGAGAAAATGCCCTGGAAAGTGGCAATTTAGCATCTTACTTTATACATTACATTCAAAAGAGCGCTTGTAAGGAGGTTATATGAAATCCATTGGTGATAGATTAGGGCTGTGGAAGAAAGCAAAGCGGGGGGTGGGGGGGGGACTTCTGGGTTTGGATAAAAAGTAAAATTGACACATCTTTTACACTTGATCTTAGCCAAAAGGCCGAGAAGTGATGACACATCTTTTACATAGGTGGGTACTGGATAGTAACAGTCAACAATTAACATGATAACGATAACAATGGGGATTCCTGGTCTCTCCAGGTGTGGTGCCTGTGCTTTAGGGGTCTGGCAAAAGGAGATTTGACATCACAAAGGCATGTTGTTGTAGATGCAAAGGACAACAGACAGGCTCAGTTAAGGTAAAGAATGACTTGTTAGGGAAAATACCAGCCCAGTACATGACTAACCACCATGACCTGCTGTTAGTTAGAAAGTTTTTAATGTCAGACCATCCTGTGGTTACTTTAGGTCTCAGAGTTTATAGGGCTGCCACGCAGGCCCACTGAGCTTGTCAGGTTTAGTATGTGGCTCCTTTTCTTCCACAATAGTTATTAGAATATTATTGACTATACACGGGGAGACCAAAAAACCCAGAATTATTTCTAGAGGGCAATCCCCTTGTAGTACAGGTTTCTCCCACTAGGTGAGTGTTCTAGGAACCCATCTATATCAGTGTATCATCTGGTGGTGTGATTCAGCTTCAGTGAATTTCTTTTTGAACACTATTTTTTGTTGTTGTTAAAGATTTTATTTATTTATTTTTAGAGAGGGGAAGGGAGGGAGGAAGAAAGGGAGGGAAACATAAATGTGTGGTTGCCTCTCACACACCCACTTCTGGGGACCTGGCCCACAACCCAGGCATTCCTAACCAGTGACACCCTTTGGTTCACAGGCTGGCACTAAATCCACTGAGCCTAGGCAACTTTTTGAAGACTCTTTCAACTCATTTCCATTTCACGATGGGTGATTTACAAACACACCTACACACATCACACTGAATGTTCAGCAGCTTTTGACCAAAAAACAGCATGATCTCTGTGTTCCACCCTCCCTATTCACCCATTGTCTCCTGAGCAACTTTTTTTGTTTCCCCAGATGAAAAAAAGTCCTTAAAGGTGTTAGATCTAGGCAGGTCTAGGAGGAATGAAAATCACCAG
>PVKM010030250.1:0-17427 GCA_004027735.1 Carollia perspicillata
TGTTAGAGAGAAAGGGAGGGAGAGCAAGAGAGAGGGAGTGAAACATCAATCAGTTGCCTCTCATAGATGCCCTGACCTGACCAGGAATCAAATGCTCGATCTTTTGGTTTCCAGGATGATGCCCAACCAACTGAGTCACACTGGTCAGGGCTCAACTTCAATTTAAAATGATCAAGTTTCTGTCAAAGATTAAATGTCATCAATTTTTTGTGTAAATAAAGAACGAGTGAAACAAGCTACTCACAGCATTGAGCTCCCCACTTTTGGGGCCCCATGGTGTACTTGGCTCCAGTAAAACATCACAGTCCAGACCCTTCTCATCGCAGGGACCAACTCCAGAATCACTAGGGAGAAAAAGGCATTTAGGAGGAAGTGTTCAATTTCTTAAGAATTTAAATGCAAATGGTATCTTTTTTACTGCATGTTTTATAATTTGATCTTTAGAAATACAGTTCTTCATAGACACAGACAACAGTATGGTGACTAGCAGAGGGAAAGGAGGTTGAGGGGAGGTAGAAGAGGAACAAAGAGGGGAAATGGTGATGGAAGGAGACTTGACTTGGGGAGGTGAACACACAGTACAATACACAGATGATGTGTTATAGAATTGTACACCTGAAAACTATATAATTTTATTAATCCATGTCATCTCTATGAATCCAATTTAAAAAAGGAGCTACAGTTCTTGAGTATAAGGTATGTACTTCAAAATTTACATTCCTTAATTCACCTAGTGATTCCCCCAGCAGGGATCACTCCACACAGGGCGAACACCATTGCACTCCAGGCATCACACTGGCCTGGGGGTGAAATGGTCTCCTCTAATGTGTACTGCTTTGGTAATGGTACCTATTACAGGAGCTCACTTCAGCAACAGAAAAAAAAAAGAACAGCCTTTATTATGGGGTGCTCCTAACCTCAACCTGATAACCTGCTGTAGTTGCAAGATGATGGAAGTAACCAGAAATTAGACGAGATCGGGCGCGTCCAGGGTGGTATGGCGGTAGACGGAAGTAACCAGAAATTAATGACTTCAAGGACCTCAAATTTTTGCAAAGATGACCTCAACCATCAACTATTTTTCTAGTTGTGTCAATCAAACATTTAAGATGAGCTTAAGTAACTTGAAAAAAGAAAAAAAAAAACACTTCAAAAATTGGATTGCAGGTCCCAACCTTTCAATCACCAAGGACTTTTATTAGTTTTTCTTTCTCTGGAAGTGCTCTTCCTATCATATAAGCACCTGTTGGCTCTTACTTTAAGCTGACATAATTTCAGTTAAGCTTTCTGAAATAATGTAAACTATATGAGAACTGACATTAGTGATTTGGAGACACACTAGGGGATGGTAAAGCTGCAGTACATCCCTCTCGCCCTCCCCCATGCCTCCCTCCTGACCTCACCTAATGGTGTCTTTAGAAAAAGGCACAACAACGACATCTCTGTGTTTGTGCAGATCATCCAGTATTCTAGCAGTTGGACAGGATAACAAATCTCCATCTTCACCTTGATTGCTAAGAACAACTGTGTGGTCTCTCACTTTACAACCCTGTTGCACAAGAGACACTAAATTAGAGAGGTTGGTTCATTAGGGAAACATTCCTTTAAAGATGACTGTATGTTTTTG
Source organism: Carollia perspicillata (assembly GCA_004027735.1). Taxonomy (NCBI): domain Eukaryota; kingdom Metazoa; phylum Chordata; class Mammalia; order Chiroptera; family Phyllostomidae; genus Carollia; species Carollia perspicillata. The sequence goes on from PVKM010030250.1 coordinate 1,628, forward strand.
TTCCTCTTTGCCTAGTCATATCAACCATTTTAGCTGTTTTTTCCCAAGGAAAAAAATTTTACACAGGAAAGAGCATGAGACATAGATGTACGAGGTCTGTCCAGAAGGTATCCAGCCATGAAAAACAGATGCTTACTGAAGAAGACACAAGATACAAGAAACATTGTGTATAGGACAATGATGCCTCAGTTCCCTTCAAAGTAGGTACCTTGGGACCTCACACAGTTCTCCCAATCACCACCAGCTGCCCCATTGTATTTTCTTGAATCTCACTGAAGTTCAGAAATCTCTTCCCTTTCAAAGGTTATTTTAGTTTTGGTAAAGGCCAGAAGTTGCAGGGTGCTAAATCTGGGCTGTAGCAGGACTGAGTCAGCTGGGTGATTTGATGCTTCACCAAAAAAACTCTGCACAAGATGTGATGTATGAGTGGTTGCATTGTTGTGATGAAGCTGCCAATCACCAGTTGCCCATAGTTGTGGTCTTCTGAGTCATCCAAATCATTTCTGCACAGGAATGTACAAGCTTAGCGCAAAATTTGATGCTTTACTCGCTCAGTCATTTTGAATGCGACGGCCACACAGTACACATGCTCACTCAACAAACAGCATCTACTGACACCACTGACTAGTACAGTGAAGTCATTGTTCACCCATGCACATTCCTTGGCTGCCAGGTTACACTGATGTTGCACAAACTGTTCTTGTTCTTTTAACAATGGCTGGACTTTTCTGGACAGACCTCATATACCTTAAAAATATCCAAGAGTATTCATGTAACCACCATCCCCATTAAGAAGTAGAGTATCTCCAACACTCCAGGAGTCTCCATTAGCCCATTCCCCAAAGGCCTATAACTACCTCCCTTCTTCCAAAGGATAATCTCTAACCTGACTTTTATAGTACTTAATTCTCCTTGCTTTTATCCTTTTGCCACTGGAAGATACAACCCTACGTACTATTGTTTAGTTTCACCTCACTTGTTTGGTTCAACACTTTTTTTTGTTACACATTATGTTTTTATTCAGCCAAATTATTGTAGGTACTAACCTTTGCTTTAATATACAGTATTCCTTTGTATGAATACATACAAATTTATTCATTCTACAGTTGACAGATGGGTTGTTTCCAGTTTGGAGCTATTACAAATAATACTGTTATGGCCCTGGCTGTTGTGGCTCAGTTGGTTGAAGCATCGTTCCATAGACTGAAAGGTCATGGGTTTGATTCCTGGTCAGGGCACATGCCTAGGTTGTAGTTTGGTTCCAGTCGGGGTGCATGTGAGAAGCAACGAATTGATGTTTTTCTCCCTTTCTTTCTCCCTCCCTTCCTCTCTCTATGCATGTCCTCCCTTGGGTAAGGATAAAGAAAAATAATACTATTATGAACATTCTTTTACATGTTTCCTGGCACACAAGTGCTCATGTGTACAAAAAATATTACTATCAGCAATGTATGAAGAGTTCTCATTACTCTATATTCTCACAAATTCTCACACTTGATGAGACATTTTTAGTCATTCTAATGAGCATGCAGTGGTATCTCATTGTGGTTTTTATCTGCTTTTCCCCAATTACAAAAGAAGTTGAGTTTCTTTTAACATTTACTGGACAACAACAAAGAACTTTGTTGCTGTCAGATGTGTTGCTAACATCTGACCCTACCTGTGTGGTTATCTCCTCAGTTTCAGTTTATTTAATGTAGTTGACATACTTCAATTTAAAATTTCCTTATGTTATTATATTTTAATAGCTTTATTAGTTTTTCTTTCACATTTAGGTCTCTTTAAAAAAAAAAAAAGTTTGGGCTAGAGTCTAATTCCACTTTTCCCCAGATGGATATCCCAATGTCACCACAGCTCTTATTGGAAAGTCTATCCTTTGCCCACTCCTCAGTAATGACACCTATGTCTCAGCCAAGTACCCAGTGGCTCTGAGCACTTTATTCTTTTCTATTGGTCTATCAATCTATTCATTATCACAATAATCCCATCTGAATTACCAAAGCTTTATAATAAATTCTGACACATTGGACAGAGCAAGTACTTCTTCCTTGGTGTTCTTTGAAACTATCTCAGCTATTCTTGGCCCTCTGAATTTCTATATACATTTTACAATCGGCTTAGCAAATTTCCAGTATAAAACCATTAGGGTTTTTATTGAGGTTGCATTGATCCATATAGATCAGTTTGGAGAATATTTACATCTCTACAATATTGAGTATTCCAATCTATAAACTTGGTACAATAATATATTTTTTTAGTTTTCTTCATTTTTTCTCAATAATGTTTTATGTTTTCTCTATAGAGTTTTTGTACATATTTGTTAGATTTAATTCTGGGTACCTAATATTTTTAAGGCTGCTGTGTTTTCTTTTCATAAATTTCATTTTCTAATCTAATTGGTTTACAGAAATACAATTGATTTTTGTAAATGCTTTTTAATAGATCAATCTTAAATTCTTATTAATTCTAATAATTTATCTGAAGATTCTTCACAGTTTTCTATGTTTACAACATTATCTACAAATTGCAACAGTCTCTTTTTTATTTCTTTTTCTTGCATTATTATACTGCCCAGGACCTCCAGTTCCATTTGAATAGAAGTGTGGTGATAATGGGCATCCTTATCGTCTTCCCAATTTCAAAATGAAAGTTTCCTCCATTTCACTATTAAATGTGATATTTGTTACAAGTTTATTATATTGTCTATCCTTTACTGAATTACATAATTTTCCTTTTATCCCTAAATCTGGTAAGAATCTTTATTTTTTAATTTTTTAATCATTGTACTCATTCCCCTCACATACATTAATTTAGAAGTTACACATTCTGTTGTCCTTTTAGTGGTTATCTTAGAACTTATAAGATGTACCTTTGACTTATTAAAGGCTAATTTGTTAATACCCTTCCTTCTCAAGACCTTTTAAACTCAGTCTCACTGCTCTCCCAACTTATAGGTTATTGTGAGTTTTAAAATTATACATTAAAATGTGTAGTATATATCCTGGGGAGGGCAATCTGCTTTACTCAGTCCACCTAGTCAAAGGTTAATCTAACCCAGAGACACCCTTGTAGACAAATACAGAATAATGTTTAACCAAATATCTGAGCACCCATGTCCCAGTCTAGTTGACACATAAAACTGATGGTCATATCCTCCAAATCTTTTTCAAAGTTGAGTTTTTTTCTTTTTTTTCAAAGTTGATGTTTAAGGACTACCATATAAATTGTAGAATCAGATGATCAATTTCTATAAAGAGCCTGCTGGTATTACATTAAATCTATAAATCGATTTGGAGACAGATGACATTTCAACAATATTAAATCTTCTGACCCATGAACGGGTATATCTCTCCATTTATGGGGTGTTTAAATTTCCTCAGAAGTATTTTGTAGTTTGCAGGGTATAAGTCTCTCACATCTGGTAGATTTATCTCTCAGTTTATATTTTTGTGCTAATGTAAATGGTATTTCTAAAAATTTAAATTTCTGTTTTTTCCCAAGTACATTAAAAAATAATTGATTTTTGTAATTGGGAAAAATGTATAGTATATATCAATTACATATTTTTAATTGTCTATATTAATATAATTATATATTTATTACAAACATGAATGCATACATACATGCACACTTACACGAAGCATTACCATCATTTTATACAGTGTTCATTCAGATTTCTCAATACATTAATTTCTTTCTTTGATCTTCATTCCTTCCTGTATCTCAAGAACATGTTAGTATTTCTGTTAAAGTAGTTTGCTAGTTGTACATTCCTTCAATTTTTCTTTGCCTAAAAATATCTTTATTTTGCCTTAATTCTTTTTTTATTAAATATTTTATTTATTTTATTTTTTAGACAGAGGGGAAGGGAGGGAAGAAAGAGAGGGAGAGGAACACCAATGTGTGGTTGCCCCTTGAATGCTCCCTACCAAGAACCTGGCCCGCAACCCAGACATGTGTCTCAGACCAGGAATTGAACTGGTGACCCCCTGGTTCGAAGGCTGGTGCTCAATCCACTGACCTACACCAGCCAGGGCTTGGTTTCATTCTTAAAGGATATTTAAGGAAGGCATAGGTTTCTAGATTGCTAACATTTCTTTAGGCACATTGAAGACCTATGCACTATATTCTGACTCCCATTTTTATTGCTGAGATATAAACTCTAATTATTGATGTCTTAAAGGGATTCAGCACTTCTGCCCTCTGACTGCTTTTAAAATATTCTCTTTGTTTTTTGTTTTCTGCAGTTTCACTATGATATATGCAGGTATGAATTTCTTATTATCTTATTGGGAGTCACTGGCATTCTTGAATCTATAAATTGACATGTTTCAACAATTCTGAAGTATCTCAGCCATTATCTCTTCAAACTTTGCCTCAGATCTATTCTCTTTCTCTTCTATTGGGAACCTCATTAGAAAGTTAGACGTCACATAAAAAGACAAAAACTGTGTGATTCTACAATACCTAAGTATGAAGTACTTAGAGTAGACAAGTTTGTAGAGATGGAAAGAAGAACAGAGATTGCCAGGGGATATGGGGATGGGGAATTGTTGATTGGGCAGAAAATTTCAGTTTTGCAAGAGGAAAGAGTTCTGGAAACTGGTTGCACAACAATGTGAACCTATTTCATGCCACTGGAATATACACTTAAAAATCGTTAAGATGGAAAATTTTATCTTATGCTTATTTTACCACAATTTTAAAAAGAGGTAGAGATGTACACTCTAGGTCTCTTACTTATTTTACATTTCTCATTTGGTCTCTCTGTGCTTTGTTCTGGATAGTTTCTTCTCACTGTTATCCTTTAATTCACTGATTTTTCAGCTGTACATAATCTGCTGTTAAATGTGCCACTGAGCTCAATTTCTGTATTATTACATGTTTCTAGCACTTCTAGTTGTTTTATTTAAACCCTTTTATAGTTTATAATTCCCTGACAAAAATTTCTAAGCCTGGCTTCTACTAACTTAAATTAAATTACTAAATCTTATTTAATTTATAGTCTATATAAATAATTCTGTAGTGTGTTTTGTGCCTTAAATTCTGCTATTACTATTCTCAGTAATTTATTTCATCTGTGCTAGGTTATCTTTGCATGCTGAAAATTTTGTTGAAAAATTGTTTGTAGAAATAATTCGAGGTTTAGAATAATGTTATCTTTGTCCAAAGAGGATTTTTACTGCTCTCCCAGGTCCCTGGGGAGAGTGGCAATCCAGGATTGCCTTAATCCAATTTCAGGGCTTGAAATACTCTACGCCACCCACATAAATCAAAGCCAGGCTACTATCCAGGCCAGAAATGGCTTGTTTCTGACTTACTCAAAGTGTAAGGGAGTGAATGTTACTCATTATTACCCCCAATATTGACAGACCTTGGGCCTTGACTTTCCCAAAAATCCTGACAGGGCACCAAAAACAGCCCAGCTTCTTAGCCACTCTTTCAGATTGCAATCCCCTCCAAAATGGCCTTGAGTGCCAGCCCACTCCTCTCAGTTCCCTTCACCCCCTGTATCTTATCACTAATTCCCTGTTAGCTCGTTCATGCTTTCAATATGATCTTTATATTTCATCCACCTTTTTAAGTTGCTTTTCGATGGGAGGATTGGTCTGTATTACACAGCCATTACTAGAAATATAAATCACTGTATGAGTTATCTAGATTTCACTGAGCCCAATAAATTACTTCAATAAATGTCCATGATTTTGCATACAAAACTTATCATACAGTTTAATCACTATTTACTCCTCATCCTCTCACAGTAAATGGATTAGTAGTTATATAACTATTAAGTAGACAAAAAAGCCGAAAAGTTACAACTTTAAAAAATATTGTTCAAAACGAAGTGACAGTTAAAACAGAAACATCATAACCATAAAGAACTGCAAGGTCTAAAAATCATGTTACTGTAAATATATAAAAGCAATCATGAATTAATAAAATCACTTGGGCCTGTCAAAGCTAATGCTCTTCTGCTTAAAGTCTCATGACTTATTTAAACAGTGTTGCATACAAAGTGTTAACTAAATCTTAGTTATGAACACTATGACAGCAATCTATTACCTCACTAATAAAATCTCTGATAATCAAAATTGGTAATTGATTGCAAAAACAACAAATTTCCTAATTCAAATTAAATCCTATGATCCATCATTTCAGTAACATTTGTGCTAACATCCCAAACTCCTTGCTCCTAAATTTCATCATACCCATCTGACGAAATCCCAATCTCTGGATGAGCTCAAGTACCCATTTTTGCCACACCTGGAGAAAATTTCTAGAGATAGCAATATAAAAAGTTATGTTGGATTTCACTATAAATTTATGATCAGCAATTTCCAATGACCCTAGTAACCTATAAAATTTATTTGGAAAATTCACTTTTCTGTTTTCTGAAAGACTTTCAAACCTTCAATACTTCCTCCAAACGTTGAAACTTTCCCTCTTTCCCTCATTCTTAGCAGACGGCTTTACCTTCTACTTGATGGAGAACAGGAAAGGCATTCAATTGGATTAATTTATCATCAATGAGAAAAATACAATTTTACTAATTCTACAACCATCCTATTCTTCTCTCCAGTCACATTAGAGGAGCTTCCCTTCCGCCTGTCTACACAAATACTGCCATTTGTGCTTCAGATCCCGCCCTACTCTACCTCCTCACAAACTTTATACTATCAGCCTCTCCTTACTGGATCCTTTCCACTGACTTTTAAAAAGTTCTCTCCTATCAGAACAAAATAAAACAGAAACATAAACAAATACAGATTATTTATCCATCCCTTCCTTTCTCAAATTTCCCAAAAGAATTGTTCACACTGCCTCCATGTGTTCTTCTTCCACTCACATTTCAGCCCACACTAATCTGACTTCTGGATCTAGCACACCACCAACACAGATCTTCATACCTATGGATTCCAGGTCACCAAAGCCGAAATACGTTTCTTTCATTATTTTACTTGACCTCTTAGCAGTATTTCCATTGTGGACCACTCTTTCTTGAACACTGCTCCCTTGACTTTCATGACAATGTTCTTGGTTTCCCTCCTATTATTCTGGCTGTTCCTGATTATTCTCCTTTGTAGCCTGATGCTTCTCTATCTAGCCATTAAATATTGGAGTTTCTCCAGGTGCTATTGTAGGCCCTCTGCCCTTATGCTCACCTATACTTGGTGGCTTCAATGATCATTTATTTGCAAGAAGACTTGAACATTATTATATCCAGCCTAGTCACTTCTCTGAGAACCCAAACCCATATATTTAACACTCTTTGTTTGGTTATCTTACAGAGCATTTCGAACCCAGAATGTCCAAAACAGAACTTGTGAGCCTCTCTCCAAACCTAATTCCCTTCTGTTGTTTCCTCTTCAGTGAATAATACTACCATTAGTCAAGTAGCATAAGCATGAAACAGTCATATTCTCCCTATATGACATAATCCATCAATCAGTTTTATTTCCTAAATATTGAATTCATCCACTTCTCTTGATCTCCACTGCTCTAGTCCAAGCAGCCATCATCTTTTTCTGAGACTACGATGATAACTTCCTCCTGGTCCTAATTCCACTGATTATTCCTCAAGCCATTCTCCACACTTCAACTGCTATTTTAAAAAACTTGAAGTGAAGACAAAAACTCAAACATGGCCGAGGAGGTCCTGCCCCTACATGGCCTGACATCTACTTGCCTCTCCAGCTTGGTCTTCAAATATGCACATTTTTTTTGTTTGTTTGTTTTTTATATATAACAGGCAGAGTTTCTTTCAGTCTCTTACTCACTGTAACCCTTTTGGATTTGTTGTTCTGACTAGAGGGCTCTTTCCCTTCCTCTTCCCCTCAAATATTCCTACCCACCCTTCAGATCTCAATGAAATGCCACAGCCCTAAGAAGGTAATATCAGCCTATTACAGACATTTATGAACCTGTATACTTCTTCAAACATTACCTTGTATACTTTTTCCCTTTTGATATTATTGCCTGAACTCTAAGCTCCATGAAGACAGAAACTATCTAACTTTATACACTACCCGCTGCCTTGTACAGTGTGTGATACAACTTTGGTGTTTTATAAATATAAGATGGGGCAAAAGGAGATTTACAGTTGTAAGCATGTGGAACACAAAGAGTTTTTTCTTGTAGTATTATTTATGAATTATTGTATTATTTTTCCATACGAACAACTGTAAACTTACTTTTGCCCCCCTCTATATTTGTTTTATGAACGATGAAGAGGAAGAGATTTAGGTTCCTATCATCATCCATGAATTTTAATTACATAACATTTTCAAAAGTGTTAGTGATCAAGGACTCTAACCTATAGTGATACTCATGCTTGCACCAAGGTGTATGTGCAAGGATGTTCATTGCAACACTGTAATACCATCAACCCTACATGAACATATTACCTTTATACTTTAAAAAAAGAGAGAGAAAACAATTTAAATAAAATAAAAATTATTAGTGAGCAACGTAACTTCAAAAGGGTAACATTGAGCATTACCCTTATAAGCTGAGTAGGATCAAACCGAAGAACCTTTTGGCTGCAGCAGGGATAAATTCCAGTGCCCACAGTACTCAGCGAACTTGCTGCAGGAGGATAAACCACTGCTTCTGAATGATACTGACAATGTGAAAATTCTATACAGAGAAAAACCTGAATAAAAGAAATATATAAAATCAATAATGATTCCCATATTGTATATCTTCAGGTATACAACATTTAAGTATATCTTAAAAATACTTTACTCAAGACCACATATTGTATGTTCTTTTTACATAAAATATACATAAATGGCAAATCTCTAGAGACTAGTAGATTTGTGGCTGCCTGAGGTTGGAGGTAAGATTGGGAAGTGGTAGCAAATGGACACAAGGAATCTTCTTGGGGTGATGGGGTGACGAGGTGATTGGATGGTTGTGAGGTTGCACAACTCTAAATTTACTAAACTGCATACTTAAATGAAGTTTATGGCATATAATTATGCTGTAATAAAGCTATTAAAAAGCAAAAAAAACACACACCCATGTTACTCAAAATTCAGATGAATTAAATTGATCTTGATGTACATCTAATTTTACAGTTAGCCAAACACATACAAAGTTTTCAATGAAAATAATGAAATAAAATTTTGCCTCAATTATTCTCTGACATATTTTTAGGGTAAATATTTAGCACTAGTATTAATGAAAACTATGGAGTAACTTTGAATCGTTGGTGAAGGAACTTATAAAGATTTAATTATAAGAGTAATAGATTTCAGCCCTGGCTGGTGTAGCTCAGTGGATTGAGCGTGGGCCTGTGAACCAAAGGGCTGCTGGTTTGATTCTCAGTCAGGGCACATTCCTGGATTGTGGGCCAGGTCCCCAGTAGGGGGTGCTCGAGAGCAATCACACATTGATGTTTCTCTCCCTTTCTTTTTCCTTCCCTTCCCCTCTCTCTAAAACTAATAAATAAAATTAAATTTAAAAGCTGGGAGCAATGCAAGTTTAGAGACTTGGGAAAACAGGCTTACATTTACTATGCAATCCAGCATCTAACCTACTTCTAGGTTATTACCCAAGAGAAATAAAAACCTATATTCATATGAAAGTCCATAGGACACACTTATAGTTGCTTTCTTCATCATGGCCCCAAACTAGAAACACCTACAAAACACCTAGAGAATAAACAGTTCAAGCTCATTTTCATAAGTAAAAAAACAACAACAACAAAGCTGCACTTAAAAAGTTAAATATGGTATAATTTTATTTGTATGACTTTCTGGAAAAGTCAAAATTATAAAGACATTTAAACAAATCAGTGGTCGCCAGAGTCTGGGGCGGAAGAAGGAACTGACTGCAAAGGGGCACAAGAAATTTTTAGGGTAATGGAATTGGTCTATGCTTTGACTGTGGTGGTACTTACATAACTGTGTTTGTCAAACATCAGAAAAGAAATTAATTTTACTGTATAAAGGCGAATTACTGTACATACATTTTACTTCAATAAATCCAATTTTTAAAAATTGTGGGGACATAAGGAATCTATTGGGTATAAGCCCAATAGAAATCTCACACTGAAGGTTTTAATAAGCAGCTCTTCATTCCCTCTACCGAAAATCATTACTCAAGTGAGAGAGGAAAATTACTGGGGGAAGGGAGACATTAGAAATTCACAAAAATTTTTTATGTAGAACACTCTGGATTTATACATAAGACTAATTAGGAATGACTGTGACTTACAATGGTCCATTTATTCTATAAAAGGATTTATTATAGGTACCTTTAAAAGCAAGCTTTCTTGTGCTTTCACTACAGACTTCATTTATTTAAAAAATGAACAAAACTTGGCCTGGCTGGTGTAGCTCAGTGTGCGAGCCTACGAACAAAAGGATTGCGGTTCGATTCCCAGTGAGGGCACATGCCTGGGTTGCAGGCCAGTTCCCACCAGGGGACGCACAAGAGGCAACCATATATTGATATTTCTCTCCTTCTCACCTTCCCTTTCTCTCTAAAGAGAAATAAAATCTTTAAGAAAATGAACAAAACCTTTTTTTTGGAACACAACTGTTATAACAAGAAGGGCACATATCAATAGCACCCTATCTGCAAAGGTGTTTCTAGATTTATAAAGAAATGTATGGGCTAGCAGAAAAAAAGTGTGGCTTGAAATAACTGAAGGCAATAAGGACTCAGTATTTTTCCATTAAAAAAAGTAGTTGGTCACTTAAAGCCTGTTGGTTTTCTAAAAATTTGGCAAGTCATTGATTGTTTCAACAATGATAATAAAGGGTAAGAAGAAATGTAGTAAGAGAAATTAAGTCAGACGTAAGCAATGTTTATTTAATAGCACCAGGGTTTTGGCACTAATTTCTTAAAAAGATGTCAGATATTATCAAAACACATCCAAACATACTAATTAAACAGCACATATCAAAAGAGCCTGCTGTCAATGTTTGCAGAGCAGGATATTTTAAAAAGAACTCACCTGACCACATCTCGAACAAGTTAGCCAGTTGACTGTCCCCCACAAGCGCCAATACACATCTCTCCAAGATTTTAGCTCTTCAAAAAGACTATTCAGATACTCATGAATGTCCCAAGTCTTATCTCTAGGGAAAAAGTCTCAATTGTTGTATTATTTTACAAGCAAGCAATATTAACAATTGATTAGAGCAAATGTTTTTAAATATGTGGCTTGTAACCAAGAGTTTCCCCCAAATAATGGCTGTGGGATGGACTACACAGAATGGGAGATAAAATTTCATTTTGGAATCTATTTATTCTTTTTTCCCCCTGTGGATTATAGGAAAGGTATAAAAGGTCGAATGCCAAATTATTTTGCTAATCTACATAAAGGGTTATAAATTAAATACAGTTTGAGTAGACTAACATTTGGGACTTCAGCAGATGTTGCTTTAGTCTAATAGTGCATATTGTATAATAAGAAGTATGGTAATAATTGGTGATTCTAAACATTTCATTAGTGTGTTCTTTATATTATTCTCAAAAGGCACTTTCAGTAATTGAGTAATAACAGTAATATACAATCAGTCTCAGAAATATACATTTTTAAGTTAAGTAAGATTAACTTTAAAAGTGGCAAAGGCTGAAAACCCTATTTCCTATAGAATTATGTAGTTCAAGTTCCCATTTTTTCCAAGTCCCTTAATCTTTTCAAACTTTTGCTCTTTTTGTCCTTAATTCGACAAATAACAAAATACCATCATGTTATTCCAAATTACACAGGCACATATTTTAAGTTCAAGACAATTAAAGAAGTGTTATCAACAGTTGGGCTATTGGAAAATACTTTGAATAAAACAAAAATGGATGTTGAAGTTACTATCAATTTTTTCACATAATTACCACTGTCATAATATATATAGAATATATAATTGTTATTGCTGTCAGAGTGGACATTCTTTTTTTTTTTTAGAGTGGACATTGTTAAAAGGTGAATCAAGTCTCAAGACAAAAAAGTACAAAATCTCGGGTGCTTACAATAACTAATAAAGACTGCCTGATTGTTGTATGTAGAGAAAAATGTAACCTTTTAAAGTCAATTGTACTACATTCATATTAGGTTAAATATGTTTCTCTGTACTTCTGTTTTAATGTTTGAAATATGAAATCTAACATTTGTATTTTTTTAATATAGAAGAACAAGCATAAAGAAAATTAAAATCATCCATAATTCTATCACTCAAAGGTAACACCACAGTAAACATTTTAGTGAACATGCTTCTAGTTTTGCTTTACAATGTGTTTGTTGTTCTTTTCACTTATTCCCACTAAAAACTTTACATGTAGGTATATATTCCTTTACAACATTATTTTCAAAGGCTGCACATTAAGAATTGATTAGATGTACTTTATACAGATATAGTATTGTATGGATATATTTTAGTTTGTTTAATCATTTGGGTGTTTACTTTTTTAAAAGATTTTATTTATTTATTTTTAGAGAGGGGAAGGGAAGGGAGGGGGAGAGAAGAGAGAGAGGGAGAGAGAGAGAGAGAGAGAGAGAGAGAGAGAGAGAGAGAGAGAGAAACATCAATGTGTGGTTGCCTTTCACGTGTTCCCCACTGGGGACCTGGCCTGCAACCCAGGCATGTGCCCTGATTGGGAATTGAACTGGCGACCCTTTGGTTTGTAGCCTGTGTTCAATCCACTGAGCTACACTAGCCAGGGGGGTGTTTCCTTTATTACAAGTATAAACAATATAGCAAAAACTGTCCTTCTTAAGTGTTTTCACAAATCCAATACTATCTCTTTGGGTAAATTCCTAGCAGTAGGATATTATCAGAGAATATGTAAGAGTGAGGTATGTCTATAAAACATCCAGCCATGGAATATTAAAAATGGAGATATTTACTGAAGAAGATACAAGATACAAGAAACACTGTACACAGGAAAATGATGTCTCAGCCCCCTTCAGAGTAGGCACCTTGGGACCTCACACAGTTCTCCCAGTCTCTATCAGCTGCTCTGTCATATTTTCCCAAATCTCATTGATGGTCTGAAATCTCTTCCCTTTCAAAGGAGATTTTAGTTTTGGGAAAAGCCAGAAGTCACAGGATGCCAAGTCTGGGCTGGAGGGGGGCCAAGTCACCTAGGTGATTTGATGGTTTGCCAAAAAACTGCATGAGACATGATACATATAAGCAGGTGTGTTGTTGTGATGAAGCTGCCAATCATTAGTTGCCCGCAGCCTTCTGAATTGTCCAAATAGTTTCTGCAGAGGAATGTTCAAGCTTAATGCAAAATTTGATGCAGATTTGTTGCTCTACTCACTCAGTCATTTTGAATGTGACAGCCACACAGTACACATGCTCACTCAACGGTGTCTGTTACCCCCACTGACTAGTATAGTGAAGTCCTCATTGTTCACTCATGTGCATTCCAGTCCACTCTCCTTGGCTTCCAGGTTACATCAATGTGGCACAAACCATTCTTGTTATATTAACAATGGCTGGACTTTTTCTGGAAAGACCTCATGTATTTTAAAGTTTTTGCTTTCTTGAGACATGCCATTTACAACACTTTCCCTCCAACTCAAAATGAGAACTGGTTTTGAACTTAAAGGGGAATAAAAAGAACTATGTATTAATGGAATACTGACAAAGTAAGAAGAATAACTAGATTAGGGGAAATTCAATTTTATTATTTTTTTAAATTATATTTTATTGACTATGCTATTATAGTTGTCCCAATATTTCCCTCTTTGCCTCCTCCATCCAGGCCCTCACCTCCCATCACACTCATTCAAGCAAACCTCACACCACTGTCCATGTCCGTGGGTCATGCATATTTGTTCTTTGGCTACTCTGTTCCCTATGCTGTATATTACATCCCCATGACTATTGAGAAACTACCAATTTTTACTTCTTAATCCCTTCACATTTTTCACCAATCCCCACTGACCCACCTCCCACCTGGCAAGATCAAACTATTCTCTGGATCTATAATTCTGCTTGTTTGCTAATTTTGCTTTTTAGATTCATTTATTTTAAGTATATGTTATTGATTATGCTATTATAGTTGTCCCAATTTTCTCCCTTTGCCCCTCTGCCTGGCACCCCCCATCACTCCAAGAATCCACCTCTTAGTTCATGTCCATGGGCCATGCATATAAGTTCTTTGGCTTCTCCATTTCCTGTACTATTCTTAACACCTCCTGTCTATTTTGTACCCACCAATTATGCTTTTTAATCCCTTTACCTTTTTCCCCATTCTCCCCCTTCCTCCTCCCAGTTGGTAACCCTCCAAAAGATCTCTATACCTATGATTTTGTCCCTGTTCTGGTTATTTGCTTAGTTTTGTTTTGTTTTTTTAAGATTCAGTTGTTGATAGTTGTGAATTTGTTGCCTTTTTTTAAAAGATTTTATTTATTTATTTTTAGAGAGAGGGGGAGGGAGGGAGATAGAGAGGAAGAAAAACATTGATGTGCAAGAAATACATTGATCAGTTGCCTCTCACACACTCCTAACTGGGGTCCTAGCCCCCAACCCAGGTGTGTGCCCTGACTGGGAATTGAGCTGGTTTACAGGACAGTACTCAATCCACTGAGCCACACCAGCCGGGGCTAAATTTGTTGTCTTATTAATGTTCATAGTTTCAATCTCCTTTTTCTTAAATAAGTCCCTTTAATATTTCATATAATAATGCTTTGGTGATGATGAACTCCTTTAGTTTTTTTCCTTGTCTGGAAAGCTCTTTATTTGACCATCAATTCTAAATGATAGCTTTGCTGGGTAGAGTAATCTTGGTTGTAGGTCCTTGCTTTTCATCACTTTGAATATTTCTTGCCAATCTCTTCTAGCCTGACGAGTTTCTTTTGAGAAATCAGCTGACAGTCTTATGGGAATGCCCTTGTATATAATTAACTGTTTTTCTCTTGCTGCTTTTAAGATTCTCTTACTGTCTTTAACCTTTTGCATTTTAATTATGATGTGTTTTGGTGTGGGCCTCTTTGGGTTCATCTTGTTTGGGATGCTCTGTGCTTCCTGGACTTGCTTGTCTATTTCCTTCACCTAGTTAGGGAAGTTTTCTGGCATTATGTTTTCAAATTCTTGCTCTCTCTCTTCTCTTTCCAGCACCCCCATGATGCGAATGTTGGTCTGCTGGAAGTTATCCCAAAGGCTCATTACACTATCCTCAGTTTTTAGTGGATTGTTTTTTCTTCTTGCTGTTCTGATTGAGTGTTTTTTGTTTATTCAAATGCTAATTTGATTCTCGCCTTCATCCACTCTACTGTTGTTCCCTGGAAATTGTTCCTCATTTCAGTGTATCCTTCAATTCTGTTTTTTTTAAATATTTTTTATTGATTATGCCATTACAGTTCTCCCATTTCCCCCTTCATTCCCCTCCACCCTGCACACCCCCTCCCACCCACGCTCCCCCTCTTTAGTTCATGTCCATGTATCATAAATTCTTTAGCTTCTACATTTCCCACACTACTCTTGCCCTCTCCCTGTCTATTTTCTCCCCACTGTCTATGCTACTTATTCTCTGTACCTTCTCCCCACCCTCTCCTCCCACTCCCCTGTTGCTAATCTTCCATGTGACCTCCATTTCTGTGGCTCTGCTCCTATTTTAGGTGACCGCTTAGTCTGCTTTTGTTTTAGGTGTGGATGTTAATAACTGTGAATTTGCTGTCCTTTTACTGTTCATATTTTTATCTTCTTTTTCTTAGGTAAGTCCTTTTAACATTGCATATAGTAAGGGCTTGGTGATAATGAACTCCTTGAACTTGACCTTATCTGAGAAGCACTTTATCTGCCCATCCATTCTGAATGAAAGTTTTGCTGGATAGAGCA
>PVKM010030251.1:0-17378 GCA_004027735.1 Carollia perspicillata
AAGAACCAAAGCCCCTGCGCTAAAAGCTGCTCCTGCAGAGGGAGGGATTCGAACACAGCTAAGCGCTGCATTTTTAGAATGGTTCACTGCTGTGAGGCATTTGCATTTATTAAATCTTTTCCTGAACCTTAAATGTGATCTCATATTTGAGTTTACTAGGTAAAAGCTCTAAATCTACTTTTCAAATACGATTCAAAAAATTCCCAAACGGTAGAATATGTTCCAAAGCCATCCTGGGGATAAAGATATCTTATTGCACTCAGTAGCACAAGGACCTAGAGATCATCAAATCCCTAAAGAGTATCATAACCTCAGTTTTTTGAATGGCAAAATCTGGAAAACTGCATGAAACCTTAAAAATAAATTTAACAGTAATGTGTATATATACACACAGTAGGAGAAAAATGGGTGTAAACAGGCAACTTTCAATCCTGCTTCTTTAAAAATGTTTTTTGTCCCACATTTGTATTTTTTTTAAATCTATTTTATTCAAACTAATTAATGGCTCCAATAATTAGAGCATCCAATTAGCTTTGGAAATAATTATATAACATTCAATGACTCCCACTCTCCAAGAAAGGAAATATGCATTTTAAAATAATAAATAATTGGTAATATTCACCCGTGAAGCCATCCAGTCCAGCGCTTTTATTTGTTGGCAGTTTTTTTCTATTGCCGCTTCAATTTCACTAGATAAAATCCGTCTTTCAAATTCTCTGATTCTTCCTGATTTAGTTTTGGAAGATTGTATGTTTCTCGGAATTTGTCCTTTTCATCTAGGCTGTCCAGTCAATGACATCTCCTTACAATCCTTTGTACCTTGGTGATTGTAATTGGCCGGTCTTTGAGAAAAACTAAGACCTCCCCTTCTCAGACTACTACAAAAATGTCAGGAGGAGGGAAGGCTCCCAAGTTCATTTTATGAAGCCAGTATTATCCTAATTCCAAAAAGCAGATAAAGATACTACGAAAAAAAACCAAACAAACTGTAGGCCAATATCCATGATGAAAATAGACACTAACATCCTCAACAAAATATTAGCAAACCAAAACCAGCAATGCATCAAAAAGATCATATACCATGATCAAGGAGGATTTATTCCAGGAAGGGAAGGTTGGTACAACATTTGCAAATCAATAAATGTGGCCCACCACTTAAACAAAATGAGGATAAAAACCATATGATCAAATCAATAGGTGCAGAAAAAGCATTTGATAAAATCCAGCACTCATTGATGATAAAAATCTTTCAGCAAAATGGGAACAGAGGGAATATACCTAAACATAATAACGGCCATGTATGACAAACCCACTGCCACCATCACACTCAATGGGCAAAAACTACATGCATTCCCCTTAAGACTGGGAACAGAACAGGGATGTCTACTTTTATCCTCTCTTCTTCAATGTACACAATCATACAAGAAGAAGAAGTAAAAGACATTGAATTGAAAAGGAAGAAGTAAAACTATTTTTATTTGCAGATAATATGATACTGTACATAGAGACCCAAAGACTCCACCAAGAAACTACTAGAACTGATAAATGAATTAAATAAAGTAGCAGAATACAAAATTAATATCCAGATATCAGTAGTATTTTTATGTGCCAATAATGAACTAATAGAAAGGGAAATTTAAAAAACCACCCCATTCAAAATTGCTTCAAAAAGAATAAAATACCTAGGAAAAAGCCTAACCAAGGATATAAAAGACTAGGAAAAAGCCTAGCCAAGGATTTTCTGTGGACAGAAAATTACAAGACACTAAGGAGAGAAACGGAAGAAAATACAAATAAGTGGAAGCACATACTGTGCTCATGGATAGAAAGAACTGACATCATTAAAATATCCATACTTCCCAAAGCAATGTACAGATCCAGTTCAATTCCTACCAAGATTCCAATGATGTATTTCCTAGAACTAGAACAAATATTTCAAAAATTTATATGGAACCACAGAATGCCCCACATAGCAACAGTGATCATGAGAAAGAAGAACAAAGCTGGAGAAATCACACACTTAATGTGAAACTATACTGTAAGCCCACAGTAATAAAAACAGCATGGTACTGACATAAAAACAAACACATAGATCAATGGAAACTAGAGAGCCTCACCTTTAGTCAACTAACTTTTGACAGAGGAAGCAAGCACATACAATGGACTAAAGATAGTTTATTCAAAACAATGGCATTGGGAAAACTGGACAGATGCATACTGAAAAATGAAGCTAGGCCACCTTCTTATACCACACACAAAAATAAATTCAAAATGAATTAAAGACTTAAATCTTAGATCCCAAACCATAAAAATCCAAGAATAAAACATAGGTAACAAAATCTCGGACACTGCTTACAGCAATATTTTATGGCATATATATCTTCTAAGGCTAAGGAAACAAAAGAAAAAATAAAAAAAATGGGAATACAACAAACTAAAAAGTTTTTGCACAGCAAATGAAAACCAACCAAATAAAAATACAACGCACAGAATGAGAGAACATCTCTGCCCTTACATCTAATAAGGGGTTAATTTCCAAAACTCAACACCAAAAACTAAACAACTCAATTGAAAAATGGGCAAAACACCTGAATAGACATTTTTCCGAAGAGGACATACAGATGCCCAATAGACATATGAAAAGATGCTCAACATCACTAATCAAAGAAATGCAAATTAAAAACACAAAGAGATATCATCTCACACCTGTCAGAATGGCTACCATCAATAAATCAACAAACAAGTACTGGCGAAAATGAGGAAAACGGGAAACCCTCATGCGCTGTTGATGGGAATGCAGATTGGTGCAGCCACTGTGGAAAGCAGTGTGGAGTTACTTCAAAAAATTAAAAATATACCTGCCTTTGCCCAGCAATTCAACTTCTAGGAATATATCCAAAGGAACCCCAAACACTAATTTGAAATAACATAAGCACCCTTATGTTCTTTACATTATTTACAATCGCTAAGATACAGAAGCAGCCCAAGCGTCCATCAGCAGATAAGTGGATAAAACAACTATGGGACATTTACAAAATGCAGTACTCCTCAGCCGTAAAAAAAAAAAGATTTTACCCTTTGTGACAGTATGTATGGGCCTGGAGAACATTATGCATAGTGAAATAAACCAGTCAGAGAAAGACAAGTACCATATGATTTTATTCACATTTGCAATCTAATGAACTAATAAGCTGACAAACTGAACTAACAAACTGAACTAATAAGCAAAATAGAGACAGACTCATAAAGAGCAGGATGATAGTTAATGGGGAGAGGAAGGACTAGGTCAGGGGGTAAAGGGATTGAGCAAAAAGAAAAAAGAACGCTTGGATATGGACAACAATATGGTTATTGTGGCAGGGAGGACTGTGTAAGGGGACTGAAAAGTAATAGAAAAATACATTAAACATTTTAAAGTAAAAATAAAAACACTAATAATATGTCATCGGCGATGTTTGCTATGTTGAATTTCTGAAAAGTGTGCTCAAAGAAGAGGAAAGAAGCTGTTTGAGTTCAACAAAAATATCCTTTCTATTATGCTGACATTAGTTTTCTAATAATTAATCTATTATGATATTTTTGAATGAATCCACATTTGCTATGGATATCTTTTTGTACATCATAGATGCGACTTGAAAAGAGCATGCATTCAGAATCAATATTTCTCAGCCCTAATCTCATCTCTTACTATCTTTTGCCCATGAGAGAACCTTAGGTAACCTAGGCACTTGATTGAAGGATCCTAAGAAGTTAAAATTTCAAGCAGACATTTAAGTCACCCATCTTAACCTCTTCTCCAACATCCGTGACAACTTATCTCAACCCGGTCCCTCTCAGTGAGGATCTCTCTACCTTGCAAGAGCCAAAGCATAAGCTGCCTATATTTACCAATTGCCCACTATGGGCTAGTCAGTTTGCTGACATTTTACATTATTGTTAAAACTGTTTTTAAGCAACCCAAATTTAACAAATGATAAATCTGAGGTCCAAGAAGTTTGCATTACCTACCCAAAATTACAGGGGATGATCCTGGGCCCATGCAATCCCCTTCTGAAGCCAAAGTTCCTTCTACAATGCCACATTTGTTTTTGAATAGTTCAAATTGCTCAGGTTCACACTGGAATAGACTCCAGTATGCTGTTGTATGCGCATCAATCTATTAACCTGTCTCTCCACTATGGAGCAACCTAAAGCACTCCGTATAATAGCCAAGAGTAACAAACATATCAACTATTTCTCGAAGATGGATTTGTGTGTAGCACATTGCTATCTTCTTTACAGTTTGGACTTCCTGGGTTGTCTTTCATGGTCTCTTTTACATATTGCAGTTATCGTATTATTTTTATTTCTATTAGGCAAACTTTCTGAAATAATCATGTTTACATATTCTCTATACTGCTATGAAAATACAAATCTAACACCTATTCTCACAATTTCATTGAAATTACATCATCAAATTTATCACAGATGTTCCAATCAATAAATTTAAGTTTATTTTTTATTATACACTTTTCAATGATTTTTAAAGTACTTGGTACTCATAGTTATTTTTTTGTTTTGCATTTAAAAAATTAAAGTAGTTTATGATCATCCCTAGACAATGAACAAATGGGTATGTACAAATCTCAGGAGGAGCATTGGGAGAGGAAGGAGAAAGAAATGACTGATAGATCGGTGGCCATTATACCAATCAAGTGTTCTCAACTCCAGGACTGCCTTGGAATGGCAATGATTCAAGTTTATTACTCTCTAAATTCTTCAAAGATAGGACTTATGCCATGTTTCTTCATCTTGTAAAAGCTAGATTTTGCTAAATATTTGCTGGACAATGTTTATTTTTCCTACCTTTTTAGCATTATTTGTTTCCATTTTTAGTGCATCAAAATCAGTTGCACTAAATCAAAATGTACCCTTTACCCAAATGGCTCTTATTCTTCTAAATATCAGTACGAGATAGAAGATAATGTTCATCTACCAATGGCCACATAGCAGGAAAAAAAAAAAACCTTTTTAGGCTCTTTCTTCATCCCGTGTTTTAACGATTACAGTATTTGTAAGCCCAAGCAACTAAATTTTTGAAGAAGTGAGTCATTGCTTCAGTTTCTTCATTCCTAGAAGTCCCTTGAAATTCATGAGTGGAATATTTAATAATTATGCAGAAAAATCTGGGAATAAAGCCCTGCAATTTGCACCCTCATCTGTTTTCAGTTTCTTAATGAAGTCACTGGTCAGTACCTTAGATTATACAGAATTACTACAGCATCTAGCATTTACAGATTCACAGCCTGTACCATTCGTTAAAGGCAAGTATAATTAGGATACAGAATTAATAAAACAGATATTATCTCTCTATTTAAATATTAATAGTTTTTCTAAGAAGGCTGCAAAACAATCTGGTTTGAAACAATGCAGGTATATGTGTGGCACACAGCTGCCACAAATGATGAAACAGGTCTTTCTGGCTGAAGCCTGAATCCTGATGGGGTACAGGGTAACTCCCAATGTGTGCTCTTCCGTTTCTTCCTTCTACAAACACAGGCATTCGCCTTCGTTGTTATTCACTTTGGCATAGAAATATGGTTCTCATTTCATTTTCACAATGCCATCTTTAAGAGGCAATGCTCTCCATTTTGGGGCACTTTAAAAATAATTTTTCATTCTAAGAGAAGATGTAGACAATTGCTTAATGTCAGCAACCTTCCTTATTGTGAGATAACTAAAATATTCAACCCAGTGAAGCATTGCTGGTATCTCTGAGTTTCAGTGTAGAATCCAGGAAATATCCATGATTTATGTCTTGTCCTGTCTGACTTTACTGCAGGAGATTTCATTATGGCATATGGCATAAAATAAATTGCCTTAAAAGTGAAGTAACATATACTTCAGGACTCACACAGAAAATATGGCATTCGTATTTAAACCTGAGCTGAAGGATGTATTGGCTGGAAAATTTATGAGGAAATAACCTTACATTCTTGGGATAAATCCAACTTGGTTATGGAGTAAAATCATTTTTATATGTTGCTGAATTCAATTTCTTAGTGTTTTGTTGAAGATTATTGTATCTATATTTATAATGGACATTAGTTTGTAGCCTTCTAGTGGTGGCTTTGATTTTGGTATTGGGGTAATACTGACCTCATGGAATGAGCAGAGAACTGTTCTTTTCTCTACTTTTTAGAAGAGTTAGTGAAGGATTGGTGTTATTTTTTCTTTAAACACCACTGAAGCAAGGTTGATTGTCCTGAGCTTATTTTTATGAAAAAATTTCATTAATTTTTTAAATCTCTTTGTTATACATATGTCTATTCCATTTTAAAACATTGTTTTTCTCGAGTCAGTTTTGGTAGTTTGTGTTTTCCTAGGTATTTCTCCATTTCATCAAAGTTGTGTAAGTTGTTGGCATCCAATTACTTATTGTTTTCTATTCCATTCCTCAAAATTTCTGTAAGGGCACTATTAATGTTTTCTTTTATTAGCGATTTTAGTTTTTAGTGTTCTCTATCTTGGTGAGTCAAGCTAAAGGCTATAAACTTTGTTGGTCTTTTCTAAGAATCAACTTTCAGTTTTGCTCAATTTTTATATTTTTCTATCTATATGACATATTTGCTTGAATTATTATTTCCTTACTTCTTGCTTTGAACAAGTTTGCTTTTTTCTTGTTTTTTAAGGTAGAAAATTTAGCAATTGATGTGAGATCAGTTATCTTTAATACAAGCTTTTACAACTATAGTGTTCCCTCTTAACACCTTTTATGTGTAGCCCATGAATTTGGTATATTATGCTTTGATTTCTATTTATCTCAATGTATTTTCTCAATTCCACTACTTTCATATTTGACTCATTTTATATTTAGTGGTGCATTGTTTAACTTTCAAATATTTAAAAAATGTTCCCAATTTCCTTGTATCATTAATTTCTAATTTTATCATAGTGTGGTTTAAGAACACATTTTTTTGTGACTTCAATCGTTTTAAGCAGTTTGAGACTTTATATGTTCTATTCTGGAAATGTTCCACGTGCACTGGAAAAGAATGTGTATTCTGCAGTTAGAAGGTAGATTACTTTGTAAATGCCCATTGGGTCAGGATGTTGTTCAAGCATTACATTTTGTTGTCATTTTGTTAGTTTATTTATGTCCATTGCTGAAAGTGAGGCGTTGTAGTCTGCAACTATTATTTTTGAATTGTGTTTATTTTTCTTCAGTTCTGCATTTCACTTCATATATTTTGAGGTCCTGCTGTAAGTTTCAAATGTGTTTCTAGTTATCTAGGAGAATAAATGGCTTAAAAACAATATACTACATTGATGCTGTCTGGTATACTTATATTTGCGATTGGCTCCTTATATCATTGTGTATAACTCAGAATAGGGTTCTTTATATTATTGTGTATAATAAGAACTCCCTTAAGTATTTCTTATAGGGTAGATATGCCAGCAAGGAATTCTCTGTTGTTTTTGTTTTTTACTGAATGTATTAATATCTTTTTTATTTTTAAAAAATGTATTGAGGTATAACTAAGGTGTATATTTTGATGAGTTTGAGTGTATATATACCCATGTAACCTTCCCTACAAACAACATAATTAACATATTTTATATTGTATTATTATAATGACTATAACAGAAAACCTGTATTGTATTATTATAATGACTATACTAGAAAAACAGAAAGTAACAAGTGTTGGTGATGATGTGCAGAAATTGGTACCCTCATATCTGGCTGGAGTGATTGTAAAATGATGCAGGCCCTTTGAAAACAGATTGGAGAGTACTCAGAATTTTCAACATAGAATGACCACGTGACCCAGAAATTCCATTCCTCAGTATGTGCCCAAATAGAAACAAAAACATGTGACCATGTGAAAATGCATACATAAATGTGTTCATAGAAGCCTTATTCATAGGAGCCAACAATTTAAAACCACCCAGCTGCCTATCAACTGATGAATGGGCATTTTAGAATTAATTACATTTTTTAGGTGATAGTTGCCATAGAATTATTCATGGGATAGATCTGGGCAAAGTAATTTGAAAACCTTTTAGAAAAGATTCACCATTCTATATACCACTAAGAACATTCTGATTCACAGGAAGAGGTCAAACATCACCATGAACAGGAGTTTAAAAGAAGTTGATCCCAGCTTTCCTGGATAACTCTGAGGGGCTCAAGACTGTAGGGGAGGAAATAATTACAAACGTAGTGGAAAAAGCAAGAGAACTAGAACTATAAGTGGAGCATGAAAATGTAACTGAACTGCTGCAATTTTATGATAAAATTTTAATGGAGGAGAAGTTGCTTCTTAGGAATGAGCAACGAAAGTGATTTCTTGAGAAGATATCTCCTCCTGGTAAGATGCTATAAAGATTGTGGAAATTACAAGGGAAGATTTATAATATTGCATAAACTCAGTTGATAAAGCAGCAGCAGGGTTTGCGAAGATTGACTCCAATTTTGGAAGAAGTTCTGTGGGTAAAATGCTATCAAACAGCATTGTGTGCTACAGAATAATTGATTGTGAAAGAGTCGACCCATATGGCAAACTTCTCCACTGTCTTATTTTAAGAAACTGTGCTGCACCCCAACCCTCAGCTACCAGCACACAGACCAGCCAGGAGCCTTCACCATGGAGCCAAGACCCTCCCCCAGCAAAGAGCTGACAACTTGCTGAAGGCGTGGATGACAGTTAGAATTTTTTAGCAATAAATTTTGAATTAACGTATGGACATTTTTTAGACATATTGTTCTTACACACTTAATAGACTACAGTATCATGCAAACATAATCTCTACATGCACTGGGAAAGAAAGAACTTCATGTGACTGGTTTTATTGTGATATTCACTTTATTGCCGTCATCTGGAACTAAACCTGCAATATCACCAAGGTATGCCTGTAATTAAAAGAAGCCAGTCACAAAAATTCACATAGTGTATTTCACATGTCTCTTTACTTAAAAAGGTTTTTTATAGGGAATCCTTTAGGAACAGAAACGACACGGAATGAGCATCTGCCAGGGCCTGAGGAAAGGGAGGTCTGGAAGTGATGCTGCTGAGCGTGGGGGTAATGTTCATGTTCTAAAATTAGACAACATTGATGGTTGCACATCATAATCATGAGCCAAAGGACTAAGCTGTGATAAGGTGATGCTGGTTGGAAATAGATCTCTGTATTTGAATAGTTAAAGTATATCATACGAATATATAAGTATTTTTAGAACAGTTTAGATCAAGGCATTTGGGGAAGCTGTCCTCCTTTTGTGGATGAGTCAGAAATTTTTATCAATTTCATAATCATCAAAACCACTAGGGGAACAGAATTTCAAGGACTTAAATAAAAAGTTCCTGAACAATGCAAGCACTCTTTTCAAAGCCCTAGAGTCTTAAAAAGAAGAGCAGGATCAAGCACAGAAGATTCTTCTATTTATATTAAATAATTTCTCCCTGCAACTAAAATAGATTTAAGAAATAAATACTTTTAAAGATAAATGAATGTGTTATAAAAGAACATTTATGCATGATGTTAAAATGTTAAAAAAAATTAAATAACTAAAACATCTGACCCATGAGGCAGATGGAACCCCAATTACTGGAATGATTACTTTTTCTCACCTACTTTTCATTTGTTGTATCATAAACAAAATAATCCTAGACACCATTTAAACTTGCTTGTACTGCTCACTATGGAACTTTTCATTTATTTCTCAGCTATATTTAATGAGAGATCAGAATATATGTCATCATTGTGCTTGTATCTCATATTGTTGCTCCAAAAATAGCATAGGTATGCTGAATAATTTTTCCTTTTCTTTAGAAAGTAATCATCTTGCTTTATTCTGTTTTCTCTATAGTAATAAAACTGTATCATACCAAATAAGGCTTCTACACATGGCAAATTGTCTCTCTCCCCAAGTCTGTGTCAAAATTAAAAGATTAATGATTTGCTTACAGGTCCTTGACTTGGAATTTAAATGCGTTCTCTTTAAAAACTAACCGCACTAAGTCATAGGACAAACTGCTGCCGGCTGGAGTTTGAGTTTTCAGTTAAAACACCTTCCAAAGGTTTCTCAAGAAAATGCCTTTTTAATGAATCAAGTTCAACTCAAACTTACACACGTAGACAGAGAAAATCAGAAGGCTCTATTTTTAATTAAGTGGGTTCAGAATCTCTATGCCTTTATTCACTTGCCATATTTTGTGGTCTTTCACTTAATATGTGGGCCAACAAATATGACAATGGAAAATTTTTAAAAGACCGTGTTTCTACAATTAGAAATGCCATTTAAGTTTCTATTTAAAGGAACAAAGAAATGCTTATAAAGCTTAAAACTATGCGATGCACAGGGCATAGAATTCTCTTTGAGCCTGGTGTCATTTAATGTACATGTGCTAATCTCCTACTATGTTCCAGGCATTGGAGACAGAATAGTAAAACAACTTGACAAAAGAATCTTTGACCTCCTAGAACTTCTATTCTAGACAGGAGTAACAAACAATAAACAAATAAATTTAATGTATTTGTGTGGTATTAATTTTATGGGGAAAATAAAGTGGGATAGTGGTAAATGTTGGGGAGAATAGATAAAATGTTAAATAGAGGAGTCGTGGGAGGCTGCACAAGAGAATATCTGACTATCAACTAAAGAAGTTTTGGGGGAAGAGCATTCGGGCAGAGTATTAGCATGTACAAAGGGCCTGGGTGAGGATGCACCTAGCATGTTAAGAAAGCTGTAAGAACCAAAATAAAGTAAGTTATACCACAAATATGTTTCAGGAAAAAATGGTGAGGTATACATGTATATGTTTAATAATTTGAGAGATATTATATACATTTCCTTTGCCCTAATATTCCAATTATTGCATCTTAATCTATAGATTGGCAAATTATTTAATCAATAAATATTTATTATGTATCCATAATGAATACAAAGTATGTAGTTGGTAGATATAAATTTAAAAATAATTGGCGTTAGTACCAATTTTGCTACCAAATAACCCTATGATTTTTGAATGAGTCCAAAAAACTCTGAGTTTCCTCCATCAAAGAATAGTGCTGGAGGTACTCCAAAATTTCATCCACCCCATACATTACATAGAAGGGAAATTCGGAAGAATGGTTGACCTTCGCTCCCGAATGGCTAGTGTGGCAGGTGCGGTGCAGTGGGTAAGAGATCGATGTTCATGTTTAGGGGTCTGCCTTGAAGAAGAGAGTAGGGATGGAAAAAAAGAGAGAGACTCTGCACATGGTTTAAAATGAGGTCCTGAAGTGGGGCTGGCAGTGAGGACTTCAGTTCAGAGCAGGAGAAGATCACAGAAGGACAAGTTTACCCTAAAAAGTCTTCATGAAAAGGATAATATGTTAACTTGAGGAATGGCAGACTTGGAATAAGGACAAAACATGGGAAACAGTCTGAAGCAGAGGGAAGTGTGAGAGCAAGGCTACGACGGGCCAGTAGGGTCTCAGAGCCTGTGGAGGTGCTTGAGGCCATAATGGGGAGAAAGTAGATATTCAGTGTGCAGGAGGATGGGTTCAATATGAACAAATAATTTGGTCTTGGAGTTCGATTAAAAACTAAGAATAGCCTTGTGAGGTTTTTGAGATGGAAAATGACATGAAAATATAATATGTAAGGGGAATTCTTTGAAGTTAAGAAGGATTAGAAATCACAAGCCATCCCAGCAAAGCATGAGGTCCAAAGGTCATAAATTTGATAACGCAAGACCCATTCTAGAACAAGAAGCAAAAACTGTTTTCACCTGACTGGGAAAGGGCAAGTGACTCTGGATGTCACTAACTTTTTAAGTCTAACTACAAAAGAGTAAGATCAAGAAACTGGAATGAAGTTTAGTTTGGTTTTAAGCAAACAACAGGTGGCAATATCTAGCACATATTTGGGAATAAGTCTGTCCTTAAACAAAATAACAACAAATGTCATATACTGACAGCCTACTGTCTTATATAGCTTTGCAACACACTTACCTATTCCTTCACCAACTCTTATTAACATTTTTTAAAGGGCTTTGACGTTTGCATAATGATACACTCTACCTATGGTCAGTCTTCAGATAAGTAGTAAAACTAGGATTCGGTCCGACTTCCAGGCCAGCCTCTTCAGCGAGTCTAAGGCTGATAAATATAAAATCGAAATAAATATATTTACAGAAACTCAAGAGTTTGCTGAATGTGATGATTCAAGAATTAAATAGTAGGTTTAGAAAATTAGTGGTATTAAATCAAGGAAGTGGGCCCAATCTACAATTTAAAAGGAAAGAACACTGGGCAGCAATTAAGGAGAAGGAAGTTGTTTAGTATATTTAGGATCAGCTGGATGAAAGCTTGCAGATGGTGAAGAGTAGTGACTGTAAAGAGGAGAAACCACAGAGCCAAACTCTGCTAAAGTGATAAACTTATCTGGTCACAAATCGGGAAAACCCTGTTCAGACCTTGATCTGAAAGGGAACAAATTTGATTGGCTTAGCGACTCCAGGGCTTGGGTCATGGTCATGAGAGCAAAAAGAAGATTTTCATAACTGACTTTCTATTTTTTCAAGCTTAATTTTGATAAGTCGCCTTTTCAGTGATACCTTTCTAAAAATTTTGAAAATTTTTTAAGTGAAGATAAGTGTGTTTCTGAATTCCCTGTTCTGGTCCCCTAATCCTTCATTTTCATTTCTGCATCATTCTCAAAAGGTTTTAATTATTCTTGTAAAAGAGAATTAATGGTTGTTTTATCTTTTTGGTAAATAATATGTGTTTATTGTGAAAATAAATCATGGATTAAAGAAAGATGGTGAGGAATAAAAGTAAAAATCATTTCAAACCATACCAGAAATTACTGTTCTTAATATTTCAAAGCATAAGCTTTGACACTTTTTTCTATAGACAACTTAATTTACAAAGGATACAGAAAAGATAAGCTCCACAAAGGAATGAACAATTTTCAAAGGATATGTATCAACACTTTTTTCCCATGCACTTTATTTAAATCCTTTCTGCTGCTATTTGGTGCTTATCATCAACTTGCTGCTAGCGCTAAGTGCTACAGTTCTGTGCAAAAAAAAAAAAGTATTATACTTTAGGACTTATTATATATTGTAGACCCCCCTCTTTTTGCCATGGATCTCTCGACTTAAAAATGATGATTGAAAGATAAGTAGAAAAAAAATGTGTATATTGTTATAAGATATAAGTGATTACATTGACCAATGAAAATAAGAACTTCAATAAGAGAAACAATTTACCACTTAATCACAATAAATACATTAGTTGTGGAATATAGGGACATATCATAACTTACAGAAGACACACCTATTGTATCTCTCATTCTCGTTCCACATTGAAGACGCACTGGTAAGACAATTGGAGACATGCATGGTTTGAGTCTTGATGACTATTAGCTCATCAATTTAGTTAACATTATAAAATGAAACCTCAAATGTCCTAGGCATGAAGTAAACATTTATTAAGAACAGAGTGAAGAGAAGGGGGATTCATTAATCCATTCACCGGTCGACATTAATGGAGCACATACCATATATCATGTGCTGCACTATTATTACCAGAATACAGCAATGAATGAAGTGACCTTTTTCTTCTACAATTTCCCTGTATGGTTGGGGAGAAACAAGCAAATAATTATGAACCGATGTGGAAGGGCTACTCTGAAAGCATACAGGGATGCTTCTGTTTGCCTGGATAGAGGGTAAATGATGGTGGAGTCACGACGCGCAGAGTGGTGACAACCGAATTGATTTGTGAAGGATGAGTCGAAATTTACTGTAATTGTTATTATTATCACTTTAGCTTTATAAGTGAAAAAGTTTCCAGATGAGTAATTGCCACAGATCTTGTAATTAATAAATAGAAGAGTTAGAAATAAAACATCCAGTTTTTCTGTTTTAAATTTGCTTATCCATCGTACCATATTGATGAATGCAGAAGCGGAACTCCCTAAATTTGGCTGAGGTCACCTAGTTAATAGCTGAGTCAGAACTAAGAACCTTAACATAGATCTGAAGTTCTCCATTCTTATTATTTTTGTGTAGATATATAGAGCAGGGGAAATACTCACACACACACATTTTTATAAGCAAATTAATGGTAACAACATTTTCCATAATATCTGCCTGATATCAAAATGGGAGAATTATCAGTTTTTCCCTGTGTGTGTATTCTTGCCTCATTGTGTCCCAAACTCTAACTTTGTAAGTATCTGCCAAATATAACCAGTGTGTTGTCATGGACCTATGTGGCCTGGAGGCTGCAGGCCAAGACCAGTTCAGAATATTGCACTGTGGTGGTTTCCAATATGATCTCAAGCAGGGCCGCCACCCATTGCTGAAAACCCAGTAAAAGCATATTACAGACCTACTGTGGAATGGAGAGCATGGAAATTCAGGATACTACAATACACAGAACACAGCCTTTAATCTCTAAGGGCCTTCCTCCAATCACTCTAGCACTTTGTCTAAAATTTGTTTAAAAGTTAGGCAATTTATTACATTGTTTCCAGCCCTAATCTTTTAAATGTATGTGTATAAATCTTGCTTTTTAAAGTTTGCCTATAAAAATGCAATTATGACCTGTTATAAATAAAAGCTGACTAAAAATAATCCTGGGTATAGTGTCTTTCATTTTAGTGTTTTCATCTGTAAAAGTTATTTTGATTATTTGGTGTATCTACTTTCAAATGTTCCGTGTGGTGACCCAATGGACTCTGTACACCAGAAACTGCATGATATAGAGCCTTTCATAACACTTGAATGTCACATCTTTCTTAGAAATGAAGTTCATCTTCTCTGACAGTCTTTTTTTCTGAAAACTATAAGCATAAAATTAAGACACCTCTGAAAATAGTTCTATGCATTAGAGAAATTTATGTTATGCATGCATTTGATATGACACTAAAGAGAACATTTCTTACTGTGTTTGAAATATATATCATTTCTATGTCTTGATTTTTTAGTTAAAATGCTCTCAAGGAAATAATCCTGAATAGAAGCCCAGAAGAAGCTTTGATATCTGTGCCAATCTGCAAAGAAAGTAAAAGAGAGAGAGAGGGAGAGATTTCAGAATATAATTGTAAGAAACTTAGAAATTC
Organism: Carollia perspicillata; assembly: GCA_004027735.1. Lineage (NCBI taxonomy): Eukaryota > Metazoa > Chordata > Mammalia > Chiroptera > Phyllostomidae > Carollia > Carollia perspicillata. Next base: position 15,101 of record PVKM010030251.1, read on the forward strand.
ACAAGAATATTAGAAATTAACTTTTTACATCTTCATGACCATCTTAATTTCTTTTCTGATTCCTAAAAACCAATTGACTGATTGTAGAACCTTTTAAACTGTTTTTAAAATGGTTTAACAGATTGTTTAGATGTAATTTACATACTCGTTTCTGAAAATATTATTTAAATACTGCAGTTCATGTTCGGTCAATTAGAAGTTATTGAACAGTCACTCACACTTCAGTTCCCTCTCTATGAAACCTATAAGAGGTCACTAAAATTTTTAAGTTTTTCTTTTGCTTCGTATCTATAATCCTTGAGTATATAGTATGAACTAAGGATAGGTTAATGAAAACAAAATAAATTATTTTTACATAAGACTAATAAAATAGAGATATTGTCAAATAGGTAGGAATGATACGTTATTCCCTTAAAATATTATGTATGTCACAGACTTTTATGTTTTCATGGGTGCTTACTTGTATTTTCTAAAATGACCATGGAGCACTTTTATAAGTAACAGGTAATATAACAAGAAATTGATGTATGCAGGTACGGCGATTGTAGGTCAGTCAGCCCGTATTCACAGCCCAATTCATCCTCATTTTCCCTTATGAGATCAGCAGCTCTTGTCTCCCAATTTAGCATCCTAGACTGTGACGGAGGTGGAACAGGGCTTTATTCCACACAGGTATAGAAATATAATAATAGTCACCACAGAACAGGCAATTACTTTTTCGAACTTATTTATTATTCTACACAAAAAAGAAACAGGTTGAAAAAAGTTACATAAATTATGAGATGTTAATTTGAATCTCCATCTGTCTGGTAAGGAAGGCCCTACTTTTCTTCTTAGAAGGCTTCTTCCCAGTTAAGAAAGTTCCTTTTTATAAGGAGATACAGCAAAGAAAGGAAAAGACCTCTTACAGGTGACAAAAGCTAGCTTTTGAAATTGACAGGCCCACTTCTTCCTGGAAAGGCTTTAATATCTCACATTCCCAGAAGTTTAGCAGCTGTAGCACTCTGCTTGACTGGAACTACCTCTGGGGAAGTCCTTTCCACCTGGGTAACTCAGGGACCCCTGTGCAGACTCCTCAGATGTGGCCAGCAACACCTGTTGGGTTTATGCTGGCTAGGCCAGAAAGTTATTTTGTTTTTTTTTCTGTAAGATGCCCCTAGTAGCACTTCGCTGTCTTTGACTTCATTCGAAATAATTGTGTTAGATTGTATTGAGGCAGCTGTCATATCAGTGTGCATTTTAAAAAATTATCAAAACTGGTAAATTTTTGTGCAGCCATTCTAATATTGAAGATGGAAGAAAATATGTAACATTTTCAGTATATTATGCTTTGTTCTCTCAAGAAAGGTAAAAATGTGACTGAAACACAGAAAAAAAGATGTGTGCAGTGTATGGAGAAGGTCTGTGACTGATGGAATGTGTCAGAAGTTGTTTGCAAAGTTTCAGGCTAGAGATTTCTCGCTAGACGGTGCTCCAATGTCGGGTAGACCAGTTGAGGATGATAACGATGAAATTGAGGCATTAATTGAGAGCAATCAACATTATCCCATGCAGGAGATAGCCAACATACTCAAAATATCCTAATCAATAAAGTTATTGATGAAAATGAAAAATGTGTCTTTTATTTTACAGAAAAATCTAAACAGATTTTTTGGGCAGCCCAATATGTTAGAGAGGTAAAGAGGAAACAAACAAGTCTAATGAGCAAGGAAACACTCTTGATTTAACAATCTGGTTTTTCATTTGACAGGAAAAACAAACACAAGAACACTTTCCCCTCACCCCCCCAAATCAGCATTTATTAAACAACAGGACAGGTGGCCTACAGGTGCAGGCAGCAGCCTGTCCCTATCAACATGGTGTTCCTGAAAGTCAATGCCAGTCCCCAACGGTCAGAGGTACTTTGGAACGAGGGACTCTTCAGCTGGTTGGACTTCTGGGACCTTTCATTTCTGAGATTAAATAATTCTAATTTAAATGTTAAATCTTTATGAACTTTTTAAATTTAGGACAAAAGGTGATATGAGTAAGAAAAACAACATTTCAATATATGATACCCACCCATTCAATGTCAAAATATGCATTATATATAGTTAGCATTCTTGTTGTCTAAAATAGTAGGTTTGAATTTTTTTATTTTTAACATGCAACTTAAATGTTAAATTTCCTTTAGTTGATATGAAATACTTCTGACAGCAATAAAATGACACTGAAAGTTCTATCTAAAAATAAAGTGTGTGTGACTATAAAATGCATTCATCAGTTATTTTTTCCCTCT
>PVKM010030252.1:0-17376 GCA_004027735.1 Carollia perspicillata
GCCCTAGAGTCGGTGCATGGCACTGTCTTGAGGGGCTGCTAGTAAGGTCGACTCCTGCCAGGTACAGTGAAGGTGTCTGCACGTGTTTCCAGCATCCGAAGGCAGAAGACGCACCTGCCAGCCAGGCTGGGGGTGGCCGTGTCAAATGACGGTTTTTCCGTCTTCCCTTGCAGCGGTTCTGGGGCCAGTGTGCCGAGCAGGCTACAGAAAGCAAACGTGGGAGACAGTGTGAGGCCCCTTCCTGGTTATAGGCAGAAGCGTCACTTACAGCTTTTCAGTTTTTAAATACACTAATCTAAAAAAAACTGACAGTTTCAGACAAAAAATTATAAAGGAATCAACAAAGATTGTTTAGAAGACGAGATTGTTTCAGAATAGTAACACTCACAGATTTGGATTCCTTTTAGAGGGACACGTCTTCTCCAGTTTTTCATCGTAGTTACAAAATAAGGAAGGCTGGCCCATCATTTATGCAGTCCTGTGAGGGCTGTGAGCATTGAGGCATGAGGGGGATTTGAGTTCGGGAGGTTTATACAAGATCCCACCATGGGCCCTGGCTGGCGTGGCTCAGTGGATTGAGCACGGGCCTGCGAACCAAACAACTGCGGTTCGATTCCCAGTCAGGGCACAGGCCTGGGTTGCAGGCCAGTTCCCAGCAGGGGATGCATGAGAGGCAACCGCACATTGGTATTTCTCTCCCTTTCTCCTTCCCTTCCCCTCAAAAGAGAAATAAATACAATCTTAAAAAAAAAAAGAAAGATCTCACCGTGGGACATGTGTGGGAAGTGGTGCCAAATGGCCCCTGCCTGCCTCCGGAACTCCACCCGAGTTCCGTTACTTACTGGTAGTGGACATGTGCGAGGGTCTGCTAGCAGACGTGTTTGTGAACGCATCAGGGCATCTGTTCCTGAAGGCTTTTTAACTCTCTTTTGTGCATGTTTGTCTTTTTAGGAAAACCAGCTCTGTGTCCTTGGAGGACACCAGTCCAGTCCAGTCACCCCCGGCGAAGCCTGGCGTTGAGCTTCCACCTGAGACGTCCATTCAGCTCCCAAGCAGCTGAGGACCGGAAGGAGGAGCCCCTCCATTCCATCATCAGCAGCACAGAGATTGTGCAGGGTACTGGGTTCAGCCGAGTTGGGGTGTGGGAAGGCTCAGCTCCTGGCTGGCTTGTGCGGGGAGGTTTTTGAGGTAGAGGTAATAATGACTGATGGAGCCACCACTCGCTTCAGATGCAGGAAGGTCTTGGCTGGAGGGAGGGCGTCCAAAAACGAGGAATGGGTTGTCTCTAGGAACTTGAGACTTTCATTCTGGTGTGTCTTGCCCCCTCTGGTGGCCACCCATGGGTTTGCGGCAGGGCACCTTCTGAGTAGCGAGTGATTCATGGCACATCTGCGAATAATCATGGAAGCAGGAAGGAAACTCAGTATTGGCCGTGCCGATGCGGGACCACATGCAAAAGTTGTCCTTTCTTTCCTAAGAAGTGTAGAGAAACAGTCTCTAGAGCCAGTCCCAAAGTGGGACCATATCTGGCTTTCAGTTGAGACAATAGAATCTTGGATATTTAGGTTAAGAGAGTGAGGTTTTCTTGTTATTTTGCTTTCTAAGTAATTAATTTGGAAGCCACTGTTTTGAAGGATAAAATCCAGTGTCTGGTTATCGGACCTGGCCCGATTCTCATGACTGGACACTTTGGGAAGTGCCGGCCTCTGTAGTCCCTCGAGGTAGCCCAGGCCCCGGTGTGCAGGCCCCAGTGGGGGGAGGCGGGTGGGCGCTGGGCTCGTTTGCTCGTTTGCTCGTTTGGGAGGGGAAAGCGGAACCACTGGGTTCATTCTGCTCTGGAGACCTCCTGTCTTAGAGCCCCAGAGAGTTGCTTTCTTTCTTTTTGGTTTGTTTACTCTTTCGCAAAATATTTAAAGCTCTATAACCTTAAACATTCTTTTGAATGTTACATAGCATATTCTTCCCTGGAAGTAGAAATGTAACTTTATTGGTTGTATCTGTGATTCATTACTAGGTTCTGTTTCCAAGCATGAGTTCCAAGCTGAGACAAAGAAGCTTCTGGACATCGTTGCCCGTTCCTTGTACTCGGAAAAAGAGGTGCAGTACATTTTGATCCCTCTCATCACTAGGAAGGTTTCTTTGGCAAAACTGTGTTTATACTCTTCTAGGGAAATGCCACATAGCGTATTAACCGTGAAAATACATTAAATTTGGACAGGTCTTGATCTTAGCTACCCGCAAGAGTATTTTTACCAAAACCTGTTTCGGGTACGTATATCCAGATGATTCTTTGGGCCAGATTGATTGTGGAAATTAATGAATTTTGCCGATAATTTAAAAGTCCCCCATATATTAATGAGGGGGCCCTTCTCTTGTCAACTGGGGTCCCACCCTCAGGTTAGTGGGGGTGGTCGGCTGGAGGAAGAAGATGCCCTGGACCTCTGTACAGAAGAGCAGGGAGGGACGCCCGAGGACCTTTTTGAGGAGATTAAAGCTCATCTAGGGATGACAGGCCATGAAAAAATTAGAGAACAAATAAGCCACCGTTTCCATGCTCATTGTTACTAGATTGCAAAGAAGAATTTAGAAGGGTAAAGCATCAGTTTCCAAAGTTTAAAGGGACTTTCCAGGAAACATTCCCAGGTCTTGAGCTATTAAATATTATATTCATGTATCTTTGTGACATCCAGCATCTGTTTTCTGGGGGTACTTTATCACATCAGAGCACTTCCTCCCCCCCAAGCTGTGTGCTGGTCTCACTGTGTGGAAGGTCTGTCTGAGGTAAAGTGCTTTTCAGACAATGTGGCCCTTTTTTGCCCTCAGCATGGTAGGTCTGGTTTTTCATGATCCCACATTAAATGAAGCCAGAGAGTCTTTCTTCAGCGAGTAGGAGAAAGGTGTCTGGGAAATATTTTGTCATCCCTGGGCAAGAGATGGGAAAGAAGCGGTTTCTCAGAGGGTTCTTCTTAAACTTTTAGTTAACAGATTGATACCTAACTTCCGGCTTGATCTTCAGGAAGGAACAGTAGCACTTACTATCTAAAGCTGCGTCTGTCGAGGAGAAGTGATTGCCTTTAACCATTTTGTGACCTGCCCTGGAGAAACTGCCCTCGAGGAAAGTGGAAAGTCTCTGTGGTTAAAACACTGGGTCTTCTGTGGCAGTCCTCCCCTCCCGGCCTTTCAGCAGCTGCTGCACACGCTGCAACCGAATAGGCCCCGCAGTGTTCGCAGCTGTCCTCTCCCCGCAGGTGTTTATACGGGAGCTGATCTCCAATGCTAGTGACGCCTTGGAGAAAATGCGCCACAAGCTGGTGTCTGAAGGCCAAACGCTGCCAGAAATGGAGATTCACTTGCAGACTGACACTGAGAAAGGCACCCTCACAATCCAGGTACCTCATCCAGGTCCTTACAAGTGGCACGCCTCCTGCGCACTGGTCACTGCCAGCACCGGTCACAGAAGTGCCTGGACAGTGGCCATCTTCACACGCTGGGATGTCAGAGGTGGACCTGCCTCTCGTTACCTCTCTAGGCCTCAAGCATCATGGCGACCGTCTTTGCAGTTATGATAACTGTTGTTTTAATATAGAAAATTTGGAAAACATAAGTAGAAGAGAAGAAAATTTAAAATCACTGCCTTATTCAAAGATAGCTACTGTTAACATTTTGGTATCTAGGTTTTTGGTGTCTATTTATTTATATATCTAAACGTACTTTAAAAAACATTTTAAAACTATACATTATTTTAAGGCACTCTTCATAGTTTAAAAATATATTTATTGGGGTTACATTGGCTAATAAAATTATGTAGGTTTTATTTTTAAAATATTTTTATTGAGTACTCATACTTTTAACTGTACTTGTCTATTTGTAATGCATATTTCCCCATGATTAAATATTTTGTAGTACTATTTTTAAATTAATTAATTTATTTTAATTGTTCAAGTACAGTTCTCTGTCTTTTACTCCCATCCCAGCCCACCCCCCCTAGTTTTTGTCCATGTGTCCTTTATACTTGTTCCTGTAATCCCTTCCCCCTTTCCCCTGAAACTCCCTCCCCTCTCCCCTCTGGTCACTGTAGCACTATTTTTAATCTTAGCCTATTATTTGGATTAATAGTCCTGCCTAATCAGGAGCAATACTTTTGGTTGCTATTGTAACCTTTTGAAAATTTTAAGATAAAAAAGTTACATTGGCAAAGGAGACCAGGCAGTGCCCCTGAAGGGGACATATTGTTCCTGAGGCCGCCGCTTCAGGACCTGTCGTCACAGGGTCACGGATGGAGCTGTGGGCGTGCGGCTGCCGGGGGAGGGGAGCTGGGCTCTTGGTGAGCGTTTCATCTGGACTCGCTGCCTCCGCCAAGCACGCTGCCTTACCTGCTCGGGATTTTGCTGTGTGCGTCTCCTGTGCTCTCTTTTTCACTGTTCTCTCTGGTCTGTGTGTGTGTGTGTGTGCTTTTCTTTGTGTTTCACTGTGCTTTGTTGAGGTGCGATTTACATGCCATAAAATTCACTGAGTTCAAGTGTACAGTTGATTTTTTTGACCAGTGTACACTTCCGTGTAATCGGCCATGCCGTCGTGATGTCGTCACCCTGGTATCCCCTTCCCTCTTCCTTGCCCCTAGCAGCCGCTGATCTCTTTCTGTCATCATGGTGTTGCATTTTCTAGGATTCCATAGAAATAGAGTCACAAAGTTGGTAGTCTTTTGAGTCTGATTTCTTTCACCAAGCATCGTGCTTTTGAGGTTCATCCGTGTTGTTAAATGTGTCAGTTGCTTGCTCCTTGTTATCACTGTGGGGATGCAGCGCTGCAGTTTGTCCGCTCACCGCGTGATGAGCATAGTTTGAGGATGCTAGGAATAAAACTGCTATGAAAATTTGAGTTTAAGTTTTTGTGTGGACATGTTTTCATTTCTCTTGGGTAAATACCTAGGAGTGGGATGGGTGGGTCGTACAGTGTGTGCCTAACTTTGTAAGAGACTTCCAAACTTTTCCAAATCGAGTGTTCAACTTTGCGTTCCTAATAGCAGTGTTGGAGAATCCCAGTTGCTTCCCATCCCTGCTCACACTTGTTAATGTTGGTCTTTTCATTGTAGCCATTCTAGTGGGTATCTCGTTGTGGTTTTTAATTTGTATTTCCTTAATGATTGGTGCTGTTGAGCATTGTTTCATGTGTTTGTCGTTTGTATATCGTCTGTGAAATGTCTGCTCAGATTCGCTGCTCATCATTAGTCAGGGTGTCTGTCTGTGGAATTGTGAGAGTCTTTGTATGTTCTTAATAAAAACCCCGCATCGGTGACACGCTTCACAGGCATCTTCTCCTGCTGTGTGGCTTGCCTTTTTATTTTCTTAGGGGTGGCTTTTGAAAAGTATCTATTTTTAATTTTTTTTAAGATTGTACTTATTTATTTATCTTTAGAGGGGAAGGGAAGGAGAGAGGGAGAGAAATATCAATGTATGGTTGCCTCTCATGCGCCCCCTGCTGGGAACTGGCCTGCAACCCAGGATTGTGCCCTGACTGGGAATTGAACCACAATCCTTTGGTTTGCAGGCCCGCACTCAATCCACTGAGCTACACCAGCCAGGGCTTCTATTTTTAATTTTAGTGAAGTCTAGTTTATCACTTTTTTCTTTTATACTTTATGCTTTTAGTGACTTAAGTAAGAAATCTCTGCCTATTCCAAAGTTATAAAGATATCCTCCTATATTTCCTTCTAGAAGTGTAAGAGCTAGAAGTCTTAGCTCTTACATTTGGGTCTGTGATCAGTTTTTGGGGGCGGTGTCAGGTCAGGGCTGGTATTTATCTTTCGCAGGCACCTATCCAGTGTTTCAGCACCTTTTGTTCTTCACTTCTTCATCAAATTATCTTGGAACCTGTGTCAAAAATCAAGTGACACTCTGTACAGCTCTATTTTTTAGTTGGTTTTCTGTCTTTATCTCATGTCTAACCTCCAGTGAGGTTTTCTCGTTCGGTACGGCTGATGTGACTAGAATCTGTCTTTTCTGATGACTCTGCAGCATTACTTTGCTGGGCCCTGCCTGGCAAGTGTAATTGATGCCACTTGTGCCCCAGGGCTGTCTGCACACCTCGTCCCACTTCTCCAGGTGCCAGCACTTTGTCAATTAGCGTGTTTCTCTCTGTAGGACACTGGCATCGGGATGACACAAGAAGAGTTGGTGTCCAACCTGGGAACAATCGCCAGGTCGGGGTCAAAGGTAAGCCCTCCCCCCAGTGCCCCTTCTTCCTCTCCTTGAAGGGCGGCTCGGCTCCCACTGGGGAAGGTAGGTCCCCGCAGGCTCTGAACGCCAGCTCCAGCAGGAAGGCTCTCCTGTGTGAGTGCTCTTGTGTCGGTGCTATGGAAACACCACGTGACATGGTTTCACTGTGTCATCAGGGCGACATCTGAGGAAGTTTCTATTATTTTATAGATGAAAAGGCTGAAGTAAGTACTTCACGGATAGGCAGAAACTGGCCAGCCCTAGGTTTGCTCAGAGCCTGTCGGTCTGAGTCTGGAGTGTGCCATTCCCTCCAAGTCACTTCTCAGTGATCGCTTGAGCTGCACAGGCATGAGGCAAAGCGGGCAGGCAGCAGTTAACGCTCTTCCTCCCAGACAGGACGGTGCCCAGTCTCGATTCAGCCTGCTGTGTCTGCGGGCAGGACGGTTCTTCACAGCCCCCGGTGGCGGCAGAGCGCCCGTTGCGGGTGGTTGGCTGTGGGCGCGACTTGAAGCCTGTGAGGGAGGCGAGTGCCGGTGGACAGGGTGTCCTCCAGTGGCTTTTGTGCCAGCCCAAGACACAGGCTGGTGGCCCTCGGCTGCCATTGTGCCTCTCATTGGTGACCAAATGCTTTTTGTTTGTTTAAAGATTTTATTTGTTTATTTTTAGAGAGAGGGGAGGGGAGGAAGAAAGAGAGGGAGAGAAATGTCAATTGGTTGCCTCTCACATGCCCCCAACTGGGGCCCTGGCCTGCAACCCGGGTGTGTGCCCTGCCTGGGAATCGAACCAGTGACCTTTCTGTTTGCGGGCCGGTACCCAGCACACTGAGCCACACCAATCAGGCCACATTTTGTTGTTTTGGGGCCTAAGTGGTGCTTACAATGGTAACTCTGCGCCAAGTGCTTGAAAATATTCTAATTACTGGTCCAAAGTGATTTACAGAAATTTCCAATTTTAAGAAACTCTATCAAACTTACTCCCCCCCATTACATTTATTGTTGCATGTCTATCAAGGTGTGCTGTCTCATACAGTAGCCACTAACTACACATGCCATTTAATTTAAAGTTAAACACAACTTAAAATTCAGTTCCTTGGTTGTACTAGCCACCTTTCACGTGCTCAGTAGCCAAATGAGGTCAGAGCTACCATATTAGACCATGTAGAACATTTATATCATATCAGAACATTCTGTTGGACAGCTCTCGGAACAGTGAGTGTGTTCATTTTATTTGATTTTTAGTCTTCGGGAACTCGATAAACATGAGTTACAGTAGTTAAGCGCCTGTGGCACCACACAAAAAATGTACTTGCTATGTGCCGCTTCACCACGAAGCTTAGGATCTAAGACAGGCAGAAGACACCTAGTCATCTGTGTCACACTGCCTTCACCACTGAAGCTCGGGGGCTGCCCTCTCCTGCAGGGAGCATGGGTGCAGTCATACACACTGCCTGTTCCTCACACCTGGAGTGTGCGACCCTCGGGCCTGTGGCTGACAGGCAGGGTCATAGGCCCTGCAAATCAAGTACAGAACCAGTCCCTCCGCTGCCCAGCTGGAGGTCTTTGGACACGTTGCTTTGTGGCTCTGTGTCAGTGTTGTCTGTGTGTGAGATGGGGTGAGAGAGTATTGCATGTGGTTGTCCTGGGGGTTAAAAGCGGTCTCAGTCCTTGTTAGAGGCGCATACACAGGGAGTCACAAACGTCAGTTCTCTCTGGGGAAGGGGCGCCCTCCTCTGACCAGTCTTTGCCACTGCAGGCCTTTCTGGATGCGCTGCAGAACCAGGCGGAGGCCAGCAGCAAGATCATTGGCCAGTTTGGAGTGGGTTTCTACTCAGCCTTCATGGTGGCCGACAGAGTTGAGGTCTTTTCCCGCTCAGCCAGCCCAGGCAGCCCCGGTTTCCAGTGGCTTTCAGATGGGTGAGTAAGTGACAGTGGGGCCCCCAAATCACACTGAGGGGGTGTCCCCCCTGCCCTGGAACCACTGCAGCCAAGCGTCGCCCGACATGCAGAGTGGGATTCAGCTGAAGCGTCGCCACTTCATTTAGAAAGTTAGACCCTCAGAAAATGCCAGCCAGCCTTCCCGGGCCTCTCACTGGGAGCCTGCACCTCACACTCGGAGGAGCCAGCCACCTCCTGACCGCAGTGGCCTGTGGTGTCTGTTTGGGCTCCACGACTGCACTGGAGTGTGGACCATTCCAGGTGCGGCTCCTGGATTCGTGCTTCGGCTGTGCCCCTGCTGCCCCCGTACTCTGGGTGCCCTCCGTGGACTTCGTTCTGTGGGGGCTCATTCTTGATTCCTCCTGACCCTGGAGTTTCCAGGCGTGACCCCCTGGCCTGGCCCCGCTTTCCCACCAGCTCAGGCCTCAGGAGTTTCCCCGCAAAGGTACTTGCTTTGCTCTCCAGCATGCCCTGGGGCCATTTCTTACAAGTTAGTGAGGTGCACGTTACAGGATGATCTCAAGACTGTATTTGAGGAGGGTGGTACCTTAGCCAAATGTGAGCCTTAGTTTCAGCAGCCCCCAAACTTACTTTCTGAAGCCTGCTTTCCGGACTGAGTCTGGCCCGCTGCTGCGGTTTTAGTCGTTTTAGTCGCGCATGTGAGAGGAGGCCGGGCCAGAGCACAGCTCATCTCTCTCAGTCAGAGTTAAGATTTCTGTTTCATTCCTTGGAAACAGTGCTAAGTTTAAACTTGGGCCAAGGTAGCAACAAGGTATCGACTTGTTGGGAGTCTCTCTCCTCTTTGACTTCTTATGGAAACACCCGGCCTCTGACACCCGGCCTCTGCCGGAGGCTCAGAAATGCAGGGCGTTCACATGGGAGTTGGAGGCAGGGTCCGCCCCTCTTCCTCCCAGTGTCTGGCACAGCGAGGGCCGCTTGGGCGAACATACAGCTCAAGAGGCTGTGCTCCTGGGGGGGCGGGGGAGCCCCACGCCCCCACTGCAGCAGCCCAGCCATGGTCCCGACGGGACGCTCGCGGCCTAGGGGCTCGGCGGCATTCGGAAAAGGTGCGGCTGTGGCCTCCTTTCTCTGTGTCAGTTTGGTCTCTGCTCGTGAAAACCAAGGAAGAGGTACTGGACTCGCCGTATAGGATTCATCAGTGGTAATGTGTGGAACTGGCTTTTCCTCTCCGTGTGTCTTAGGTCTGGAGCATTTGAAATAGCTGAAGCCTCAGGAGTTAGAACCGGGACCAAAATCATCATCCACCTCAAGTCAGACTGCAGAGAGTTCGCCAGCGAGGCCCGGGTTCAAGGTGAGTGGGAGCCTGGCCCTCCCTGGACATGTGGGTGCTGGCCCCAGGTCAGCACGGCCTCTCCTGGTGGTGTGTTTTGGGAGATTCTGTCTGGGCAGGAGTGTGCGGGAGACCCGGGGGCAGAGTGGGTGGGGGCTTCCAGGGATTGGCTGCCTAGGCCATCCTAGGACAGAATCTGGGCTGACTGTGTGGAACCGGGGCAAGGCTTAGCCTCCTGACTGCTGGCAAAGTCGGGTTCTGTCCTGTCGTCCTCCCTTTGGGCAACACTTCATCTTCGGTCCCTTGGGGTCTTGCACAGCCCTTTCGTCATCCCCCCGAGTGGTCAGGTGTTGCTGGCCCGTCCACCCAGCCAGCTTGAGCCCAGGCTTCACTGAGAACTGAAGTGGGTGCTTCTGTGTGGTAGTTTCCTCTGTCCATGTCTTACCAAATGCTTAGCGGAGGTGCCAAGAGCTTTCCATGGCTCACCGTTAGCTCATACAGTTGTATTTATGTTGCCACAAAGGTGCATGGTCTCGTAGTGGCCTGGCCCTGGATGCGTCCCTGCTGGGCCCTGGCTCCCCCCACCCCGTGACACAGCTGTGGCACTGATGAGTTCTCCCCAGCCTGCCGAGTTACCCCTGCAGCCGCTTTCAGAGCTCTTCTTTCTAGAAGCTTCCTGTAGTTACTGTTTCTCTTTTCTCTTCTAGACGTGGTAACGAAATACAGTAACTTCGTCAGCTTCCCACTGTACCTTAATGGAAAGCGCATTAACACCTTGCAGGTGAGAGCCCCGGCTGCCTGAAGGGCTCAGCTGTGGTGGAGGCCAGTCGGTACATCCTGGGGCGGGACGGGCAGAGGTGGGGCTGGGTGACCAGAATCCCAGAACCGGTGATGCAGACACCCCGCCACCCCCCGCCCCGCGCACCGGCTGCAGTGCACACACCGCACGGCGCTCTTTCACAGGGTGCACGGCCGTGTCCCTAGTGTGTTCAGAGCTGTGCAGCCGTCACCTCGGTCGGTGCTAGAACATTCTCATCCCTCCAGAAAACCCCCGTACCCATCAGCAGCCACTCCCCAGGCCCCAACCTCCGTCTCTGGCAACTGCAATCTGTGGATTTACCTGTTCTGGACATTTCTTTTTTTCCTTTCCTTTTTTTTTAAGATTTTATTTGTTTACTTTTAGTGAGAGGGGAGGGAAGGCAGAAAGAAAGGTGGAGAAACAGCAACGTGTGAGAAATAAATCGATCAGTTGCCTCTCACGTGCCCCCAACCGAGGACCTGGCTTGCAGCATGTGCCCTGCCTGACAGGGAATCGAACCAGCAACCCCTTGGCTCTCAGGCCAGCACTCAGTCCACTGAGCCCCACCAGGCAGGGCATGTTCTGCACATATCATATAAATGGAATCAAGCACAATGTGGCCTTTTGTGTTTGGCCTCTTACAGTGTTTTCAAGGTTCATCATGTTGTCCTTTTTAGGGCTGAACAGTATTTCACTGTGTGGCTGGACCGTTTGTTCCTCCACGTATCCACTGATGGCGACTATTCGCCATGTGTGGGCACGTCCAGGTCCTGCCTCCTGGTCGACCTTCTGAACACACTGTACTGGGCAGGGGTACTTGTTCTCAGACCTTTTGTGTGTCTCTCTCTGTGACCCCCCAACCCATCCATTCTGGGACACCCCTTCCCCCAGTGCTGGAGTGGGTGGGGCTGGAGGCGGAGGGAGGGCCTCGCACCTGAGGCCGCCACCCTGTCCGTCCTGGGAGGCTGGTCCTCAGCTCATCCTGAGGGAGTGCTCACTAGCACCCAGGCAGCACAAGTTCCGCCAGCTCAGCCCCACGTGGCTGTTGTGAGGATGTGTCTTAAACACAACATTCCCCGTTAATCTCCACTTTCAGGCCATCTGGATGATGGACCCCAAGGACGTGGGCCAGTGGCAGCACGAGGAGTTCTACCGCTACATCGCGCAGGCCCACGACAGGCCCCGCTACACTGTGCACTACAAGACAGACGCCCCTCTCAGCATCCGCAGCATCTTCTACGTGCCAGAAACGGTGAGCGCAGGCCTGGCCGGCCACCCTCAGCTGCTAGGGCTGCACGTGGCTTGTCCGCAGCTCCTAGTCGGGGGGCATCGCCCGTGGGGACCGCGTTTCCCATTACCAGTAGCACTTCCTGAGTGGCGACAGTGCAGTACAAACATATCACAAAATTAGCTTGGCAGCGTTAGAATAAAAGAAAAACCTATGCCTCTGGGTAGGTGAGCACAGAGTTGTAAAGTGAGGGAGTGTTGTGTGTGGTGTTTTTTTGGGTGGAACAGAGACTATGGGCCCTGAGGGCCTGGGCGTTTGTAAACAGGTGCTGGTTCAGGGTGCCGGCAGGGAAGGCCCTCAGAGCAGGCGGTGCACTCAGATACGCCGAGCGTTCTCCACACTTCGCTTTGCCCCTGAGACGTCCTGGCTCACCGCGGCACAGCGGAGGCTCCGACGGCCTGCAGCAGAGAGACCTGCTCCAGGGCTGGGCCCCGCCTTTCCTGGCTTCATTTGACGGGAGTCCTCTCAGTGTCCCACCCCCGTTGTCCACTTTGGAAAGAGCTGTTCTCGACCCTCATCTCTGAGTGTCCCCTGTAGACCCGCGGCACCACCGTCTCCTGAGACTTGTCAGAGACAATGCAGAATCTCGGGCCCTCCCAGGACCTCCACAGTCTGTCTCCATTCGAACCTGATCCCCGTGTGATGAGTGTACGAGCTGCAGGTTCCGAAGCACTGAGTGGGAGCAGGGCTCGGCAGACATTTATTTTTGGGCCCGACAGGGACTGGTTTGGGCTCTGCAGGCTCCGCACAGCCTCAGCTCTGCCACTGGCCTGAGGGCGCCCTAGACCGCACCTGAGCCAACAAGCAGCATCGTGGTCCAGGAAACTGTCGACACTGGAATTTGTATTTTTCACATGCCATGAAATATCCTTTATTTGCTTCTTTTGCAACCGTTTAAAAATGAAAAAGCCATTCTAAGCTCCACAGACCAGGTGGCGACCCAGACCGGGTCTACGGGCCGTTAGTTCGCTGACCCCTAGCAGGTTCGGGTCTCTTCACAGGAACGTGTGCGTCTCCCTTTGACACCCTCTGTGAGGAGTGGCTTGGGTGAGGCAGCAGCTGCCTAGAGAAGGCCTGTGTGCGGTCCTCCCTGGGTGCTGGAACTTTGAACAGACAGACATAGGTGGTTTCCTGGCCTGTCTCTTCTTTTGGATCATTGCATGTCCACCTGACAGCTCCCAGGCCAGGGCCAGCGCTGGGAAGGGGGGGTCACAGAGGCCTCGTCAGGGCTGCCCTGCAGCCCTACAGGTTGCCCCCCGTGTGTGTGGCTGACTCTGCCCTGTTCTCGCTCCCAGAAACCATCCATGTTTGATGTAAGCCGGGAGCTGGGCTCCAGCGTCTCTTTGTACAGCCGCAAGGTCCTCATCCAGACCAAGGCCACTGACGTCCTGCCCAAGTGGCTGCGCTTCATTCGAGGTATGGGGCTGGCTCCTGGGGCAGGAGTGCCTTCTTGCTGTGGTCCAGGGTGCTAACTGGTTAGAAGGAGCTCATATGTCATGAGTGTGGGTCAAGGGAAGCAGCCTCAGTTGCTAGCTGGGCGAGCTCACAGAGCCTCCCAGGAAGGCGACCCCCTGTACATACTTGTCTTGGTTGATTTGGGGATAGGGGACAGGTAGACAGGTTTAAATTGAGTTATTTTACTGTTTAAAGATATTACATGAGTTTCAGATTTAGCTGCAAATTGCCTTGCATTTGAGTGAGATTATAGTTTAATAAAAATCTCAGCTTTTTAAAAAAATTTATTTATTTATTTTTAGAGAGAGGGGAAGGGAGGGAGAGAGAGAAACATCAATGTGTGGTTGCCTCTAGTGTGCCCCCTACTGGGGACCTGGCGTGCAACCCAGGAATGTGCCTTGACTGGGAATTGAACTGGTGACTCTGGTTTGTAGGCTGGCATTCAGTCCACTGAGCCATACCAGCCAGGGCAAAATCTCAGGTTTTAAACCTTTGTATTCATCATAGCACAAAAAGGTGCAAAATACGCGTGACATATTTACAACTGAATGTAAAATCCAGAAGGTGGTTTTCATAGTATCAAACTGATGCTGAAATTTTAGAAACGTCCCTGGCAAAGGCTTGCAGCCTCTCTTGCCTGCTTCTCTCCTGATTACATCGTCCTGACCTAGGCTCCGTCGATTCCAGGACGTCAGGACTTGCAGGGGCTGAGTGGTGTTGCCTCACTGAGTCTCCTCCCTTTGTCCCTCCTCTGTCCACCCTCACATGGCCTCATGTCACGTGGACTTTGAGGGACAGTGTAGAGCCTGGTGGGAGGCAGTGGCCCTTCGGGAGGGCAGGGTGGAGTCTTGGGCACCACCAGGGTCCTGATGGTCTTGTGTCGCCCTAAGGTGTGGTGGACAGTGAGGACATCCCCCTGAACCTCAGCCGGGAGCTCCTCCAGGAGAGCGCTCTGATCAGGTGAGCTGCTGGGAGCGGGCACTTGCTGAGACGAGGCGCCCACCGTGAGGGCGAGGGCGGCTGGAGGGGCCGGAAGGGGCCGAGAGAAGACGGAGGAGCTGCAGCGAGGCCGTGTCTGAGGGCCGTGGGCCTGGAGAAGGCGTGCAGATTGCACGTGCTTTGCCTGATGTTTTGCTCCACGTTTTAATAAAAAGTGTTTGGGGACTGACCCGTTGAGGGAAATGATGGCTCTGGGATATGTCCCCCGCTTAGCCAGCCTCCGTCACCCAAACCCAGGGTGGCCGCAGCTGGAGAGAGTCCAGGCAGGCTCTCTGTGGTGCGGACAAGGCAAATGACAGCCACAGAGCCAGGAGAATGTCCGACCTTGGTGCCGGAAGGTCGGTGTTGCTGCGAAGGAGGCGAGGGGCGGGCCTCGGACCAGCCCCTCCTTCGGAGATGTTGCTGTTGGAATCCCTGTGGGTGGGGTGGCGCGGTGCTCACGTCCCCTTCGTGATGGTGGTAAGAGCTGCGGTGACTGAGTGCTCGCTCTCACCCAGAGCTCCACCAGTGCAGCCCGCAGAGTCCTCTGAAGTGGGAACTGCTGGGTGCCCGTGACGTGGCTGCGGAAACTGAGCGACAGAGGCCCGGCAGCCACTGAGGGAACCTGCGTTTGAACTCACGCCTTCTGACCGCAGGAACATGCTCTGTCCCCAGCACCGGAGCTGGGCTGACCCCAGGCTGCAGGCAGGGAGTGTCCAGCCACTTTGTTGCTGCTTGTGGTTTTCAAGGGCTAGATTGTCAGTCTGAGATTCATCTTGATAAGAAAAAAGTCAGCCTTAAATGGAGTGTTTGAAAGAGTCATAAACTTGGAGAAAAGGCGGAAATGTGATAACAGAGGACACCTTTCCCCTGCACCCTTTGAAAGGAAGCCGTCCACCCAATGCCCATCTTCCCCAGATACCTTCGGGGGTGTTTCCGATGACCGAGGACATTCTCCCCCACCTGCAGCTCCGCCTCCACGGGCACCGCTGCCACCTGACCCCCAGGTCCCTTCGCGTCCCACCGCTTCTGTCACCATGTTCTGTGGGGCCAGAGGGTCCATTCCAGAGTCACACGTGCCTCTAGTGGTCTCGTTAGCCTCCGTCGGGCTGGCCGAGTTGCACAGTCTTTCCCTTTTCCCCGCTTTTCATGGCCCGGATGCTGCTGAAGATTTCAGGCCAGTGACTTCCCCCCTTGCTGGGGGTCGTCCGATGCAGGGGTAGCACAGAATGACGGCCTGCTGTCAGGGGGCCTGGCTGTGGTTTGTCCCATTCCTGGTGCTGTACATGTTGAGACTCGATGAAGGTGGTGTGTGGCCGCCTTCTTGGTGAGAAGGTCCTCTTTTTCACCTTTGTAATTAATATACCATATCGCAGATGGTATTCTGCAGTTATGTGGAAAGCATGTTGCTTCATCAAATTTTCAGTGTATTCATTTTTGGTTTTTAATATCCATAATTTATTTGTATGAACTGATTTCCTGTTTTACTTAGTGGGTTGTTATCTGTTAGTGTCATTATTTTTTTGATGCCCACACAGTCCCCAGTTCAGCCGGTGGGAGCCCGCCCGGGCCGGCTCCCGGGCCCTTCGCCCCGTCCCGTCCTGCTCTGAGCACGTCCTCACTTCCGGCGCAAGGCCTTGCCAGTTCCCTTCCGTTCTGCCTGCATCGTTTCCTGCCCTGGAATGATGTACTCATTCCCCCAAGGAGCCTGGGCTTCTTTGAATGGAGAAGCCAAGATCTGGGCCCTGGGGTGCCACTGCTGCTGGGCTGTCCCCTCTCCCCGGACCTCTAAGGAGACAGCCGGGGAATGTGAGTCTGTGTGTATTTATGTGTGTGTACATCTGCATCTGCACTTGTTTCTGTACCTGAGTTTTCCTGGCACCCATGGGACTTCCTAGTCTTGCCCCTCCTGTTTGCTCCCTTTGATGATCAGAAGGCTGCCTCTCTTCCTTCCTGTGTTCCCTTTGACCAGTCCCCCTCCAGAGGGGGTCAGCCTGCCCTTACCAGTGTCGTCCCCTGACACGGACTCCTGCTCTGGCTCCAGCTCCATGCAGGGGGCTGCCCGCTACCCCAGCCTGGACAGCGTTCTCTGGGGTTCTCGGGCGTGGACACTCCACGCCAGGCCCCTCCTACCCGCACCCTGTGGGGACACCCTCCTGGGGCTCTCCGCCCTGTCCTACCTGCTGTGACTCCCCTGCCACAGGTTCGGGCGCTGCCCTGTCTCATGCCACACTGTGGCTGAAAACCTGAGTCAGGACGTGAGTGAAAGAGAAAAAGCTTAAATGAATGTTGAACATTACTGCTCCCCTGCCCTGGATTATTGAGGAAATATATGGTAATTTGAGATGTTTTAAGGAAAGGCAAAATATTAAGAAGGAAATAAAAATATGCCTAGTTCTACTAATATAGTGGTTCTTTATTTTTATTCTTTACATTGGACATAATTGTTTATTAACATTTGTTAAAGATTTTATTTATTTATTTTTAGAGAGAGGGGAAGGGAGGGAGAAAGAGAGGGAGAGAAACATTGACACATGAGAGAAACATCGATTGGTTGCCTCTCGCACGCCCCACGAGGGACTGGCCTGCAGCTCAGGTGTGTGCCCTGACTGGGAATGGAACGGGCAACCTTTCAGTTCGCAAGCTGCTGTCCAGTCCACCAAGCTACTCCAGCCATGGCTCGCTTTTTTTTTCAAACACATTTATTCAGCATCATGATTAGAGTATTACATTTATCAATCAACAACATGGATGCAAAAAAAAACCCACTACATTAAAACGCTTTGTTGGAATGTTTTATATATTCCACGGCACAGAAGTAAAATAACCTGTTATATAATTAGTCACAAATACAGTCCTCAAGTGTTTTGCACATTCACAGGAGTGTCGTCTGAAACATGTCTTCTTAGTAGCAGCTAGGCCACCACTGTGCTGGGCTCAGCCCGCACATCTGCTGTGACTGGAGCTGCCCTGTCATTACTCTGGCTCTCCCCTCCTGCTGAGCTTTGTCTCCTGGCAGCAATTAGAACCCGAGCCACTGCCATAGCTGCTGCTGCTGCTGCTGGAACCGCCACAGCCACCTGGGTTTCGTGGTCTGGCAAAGTATTGGCCTCCTCCACCACAGGAGCCAGAGCATCGGCCTCCGAAGTTTCCTCCTTTCACGGGTCGGCAATTTGCAGATTGATTTTGTGATCGCCAGAATCATTGTAGCTTCCGCCACCTGCAAAGTCGCTTCCACCATTACCAAATCCATGATAGCCATCCCCACCGCCACCACATCCACCACCACCACCACCACGGCTGCCACCAAAGCCACCTCCACCGCTGAAGTTTCCTCCACGGCCAAGGTTGTCATTCCCACCAAAACCACCTCCACGACCACCTCCGCAGTTGCCAGAACCACTTGGACCTCTCTG
>PVKM010030253.1:0-17389 GCA_004027735.1 Carollia perspicillata
GACATACCACGGCTACTTCAAGTGACAACAGTTACGTACCTGGTTTCTAGCATGTTTATTTAAAAATTGAGTTTACCATTACATGGCAATATTCTATATTCAAGACCTATTCAAACAATTTGTGCTACACATAATCATGAAATGACTACACTACTTTTGTCTTCAATTACATTCCTACAATCACTGCATTCCTTTTAGGACTTACCTTAGCTGCATGATATGTACTAGCTTCGAGTACATCCTCTTTTTTTGCTTCCCCGGCAAGCAGGTTAAACCGACTTAACATTGCAGCCTTGCACAGCCGACTGGCCATGGACACGCCACTTTTAAAAGGGGAGCTGAGACAGAAAGGAATGCAGCAGTCACAAGTGATCACTCAAGGACTTACTACACAGGCAACTGTAAGGATTAAAATCTGCCCAAAATCAACAGATACTTTGCCCAAAATCAACAGATACATATCTCAATTATGTATGATGCATATACTGAAATTTTTACATAACAACATTTGGAATATTTCATTACTTTCTGAAGTTAACTTCTTTTTAAAAAAAATTTATTTATTTAATTTTATTGTTATTGAAGTACAGTTCTCTCCATCTTCCCCCCCACCACTCCATCTCCACCCTTCCCTGCCTCCCACCCTCAATCCTACCCACCTCTGGCTTTGTCCATGTATCCTTTATACATATTTCTTGATGACACTTCCCCCTGTTCTCCCCTCCCCCCTTTAATGAAATTACAGTTTAAGTTATTATAGTGTTGCATTAGAAATTAAAGTAGAAAGTGGTTCTAATACTTTATTGACTGAAGTGGGGGCATGGGAACATTTTCTGGGATGACAGAAATGCCCTACATTTTGACTGGGGTAATGGTTGCACAGGTATGTAGCTATGTCAGAATTCACGAAACTGCCCAGTGCATTTCACTGTGCATAAATTCCAACTCCCTGCTAAAGTAAAATATGCACACCAACCTCCTGATCCTACATATATGGGTGCAAGTATGTACACGTAGATTATATATATATTTTCCTGTTTTTAATAAAAGTGGGTCCACACATCATGAACTTTTGGGTTATTGTAACTCCTTCCCTGAATATCTTCTCTTTATTTGCTCTTATGATAGATTACAAAAATGGCCCAAATCCTTCATTTCTCTGCCTCCACACTCTTTACAATATCATCTTTCAGATTCACCCATCAGTAAGCTTTCCCCTCCCCATGAACCTGGGCTACCTTTGGGTCTGGTTGTGGCAGACAGACTAGACCATGTGCCAGCTGGGAGGTGGGATCTCGGGAGGTGCTGTGTTCTCACTCTCTCGGTTCTCCTTCCTCTGCCACATGAGCCAGATGGGACAAGTCTACTAGGCTGTGAGAATGCAGGCACCAGGCCCAGCTGTCCTGCTATCTGCCAAGCGGACCTTCTAACTAGGGTTAGTTAACCTAGAGCTAACCCTAGACACATGGGGGAACACAACCAAATCAGCTCAGTGGACCAAAGGGCTTGTCAGTGGTAATGAATGATGGTTGTTTTAAGCCACTTCAGTGCTGAGGTAGTTTGTGTACAACAGCAGTTAATGTGCACTCCTCTGTATGAAAGCTTCTGACCTCTAGATGTTAATTTTCCACCGACTCATTCTTACAGTTTTTCAGATTATTCTCTTGGGCTTTTCAGGTATAAAGTGGTACCTATGCAAAGAGTAGAGATTTTACCTCCTTCTTTCCAATATTTTATATCTCATTTCTTTCTCTTGTCCAACTGCATTAAGTAAAATGTTAAGTAACAGCATTAACAGTAAACAATCATGTTTGTCTAGATGTTAGTGAAAATGCCTCTAAGATTTCTTCATCAATCATGATACTTCTGCACTAATAAAGATACATTTTATCCTTAACAAAAATCTATTCCTGTTTTATTATCTTTATCTAGAGTAATTGCAGAGCTGTATTATATGCCTTCTTATAATTTATAAAAATATGGTGTTTTTCCCTAGATCAATTACTCTGACAAATTACATTAATACACTGAGTTTCTAACCTGGTATTATTTTTATTATGTTACTACCCACATGTTCCTAGGAAAAAAACACAATTGATATTGTTGTATAAAATACATTATTATTTTAATGTACTGCTTGATTCTGCTTCCTAGTATTTTATTTAGCAATTCTGCTTGGATAAAAAGTGAGCTCGCTCTGCAACTCTGGCAGGGAGGAGCAGCAATCTTCCACTACACTCAGGAACCACTGATACATGGTTAATAAAAGCATGTCAGTGTTTTCTTTTTATATAATATTGGAAATCTGTGCTATTTAAAGATTTACAAAATTCCTCTGAACCACCTCAGAATGGTGCTTTCTCTGAGGAAGATTTGGGCTACCTTCTTGATAACTTCCTCATGAAAATAGTCTATTCAGATTTTTCCTTCTTTTGTATCAGTTTTAGAAATATTTTTTCCTAGAAATTTATGCATTTCAACCCAGATTTTCAAATATATTAGTGTGGTTGAGCAAAGAAGTTTATGATTCTTTTAATTTTCTGTTTCTGAGTAATTATTCCCTAATTCATTATTTTATCAGAGATTAGCTAGTGATTTTTTTCCCACAAAATCAGTTTATGATTACTTCTTTTTTATTCTCTAGCTCTTAATATTTCTAGTTTCATTAATTTCTTCATTCTGCTCATTTCCATTATTTGCTGACATAAGTATTTAAAGTGCTGGCTTTTGGGGGGCGTGGACTGGGATGGGAGTAAAAGACAGAAAACTGTACTTGAATAACAATTAAAATTTTTAAAAATAAAGAAAAAAATAAAATAAAATAGCTTTACCTCTATGACAAGTATTTTTCAAACTTTCCCCACAGCAAGTACTAATTTCAAAAAATAAATAAATAAATAAATAAAATAAAGTGCTGGCTTTTCCAGCAGCTTTGCTTCAGCTACATACCCTACAAGTTCTGATATGTAATGCTTTTAATAGCCTTGTTTCCTACATATTCTGCAGTTGTACTTTATATTTCCTCTTAGAGCCAAAAGTTAGAGAACTTTATCATGGCCATGAAATGACACTTGGAGAAACACGGGTTCTTGAAACTAATTTTGAAAGCTGGTTCTACCACTTTTACAGCTTCAGTAAGTTACAGAACTTCTCCAGGCCTGTCTTCTCTTCAGGAAAAAAATTTTTTTTAATTAGTACAATGCCTACAGCATAGTCACATTCAATTAATAATATTTATTACTGTTATTGTTCAGAATTCAAATAATTGTATCCAAAAAAGTTAGAATAAAAACTTGTGTTAAAATGTGTTCTGTGTAATATGTCATTTTTAAAGAAGCTAACTATGCTGACCTTTCAGTGATCTTCCCACTTAGGCCATCCACAATCTCCAAAGAAACATCTCCTTGTGCCCAGTTCAGACTCAAGAACCTACAGTCCACATCCGGCTGAAGCAGAAACGCAGACGGTACTAGGCTGATGTGAGGTCGGTTGACCAGGTAAAACATGGGAAGCTTTGCCGTGAGTGCGTCATCCACACGGTGCTTGATGGCTATTTCTAAGCCTCTTGTGTCACTGCAGTTCTCATCCCCTGGAGGACAAGAACAGAACAAACACTACCAATATCAGAGACGCCCTGCAAAATCCACTGAGGAGTCTCGCACCCACTTCCTTATCCCTTATCCTGCAACCTGCCCTCCCCTCCTGCTCTCAGGAAGCTACTTCCATATTCCTGACCAGAACCAGGGCAAAGCAGTGACAGTCAGAGTCTCCATTCAAAAAAGAATCCCCCACAGAAAAGAATGAATTATCATCCCAGTGAATAAAAGCAGAAAGCCAGAGCTGACGCAGAAGGAAACTGGTACTTTTTACAGGGTTTGCCGGACAGAACTGGCTCCTTCTGTCTGGATTTCTCAGAATCCAGCATGAAGGCAGAAGCACATGCGCAGAAGTTAAATATGCTGAGGAAACATTAGTGAAAGTATGTTACTTTTCCATATCTGAGTGCCACAAATTACAACTGTTCCAATATCACAACATTCTAGATTCACAATTCAAAGTTTTTTGAAAGGTGACCATTTCTGATTAAAATTGCGGGCAATACCAAAAGTTAAGCGTTTTCAGATAAAATAATTGTTGAAGAAGAGAAAAAAGACAGTGGGATTAGTAGAATGTAAGCCTGCACCAAACTTAGCATAGAAGTTAGGGAGCAGTCATTCCTATTCAAAAATCAGTGATTCTACAGCAGGTCTCTTTTTGCCTTAGAGGGCTGGGGGTTTTCATAACAAGAGAATCTTGCTGGTACCACCAGACACACTTCACAAATAAAGCTTTGTGTCCACATCACTGGAGGAGTTGACTTAGCCACTGGACTCACATTCATGACTATCTGAGAACTAGAAAGCGATGTAAAAAAAATCTGAGTCGCTTCTGACACCTTTTTCCTAAGCACTCCTTCGAATGTTTCAAATCAAGAGATACTGACAGATGAAGGCTAGTCAAGGATATACTCGGGCACAGAAAGAAGTTGGGAAGACATAAGGTTTGTGGTATAGTCATTATTTCTGCAATGAACAGAAGATATGAATTCAAAAGGAAACATTAGATATTTTTTACACACTGTCCTACAGACTAAATGTGTCCCTATGAAATTCACTGACTTGCCCTGGCTGATGTGGCTCAGTGGAATGAGCACCAGCCTGTGAACCAAAGGGTGGCCGGTTCGATTCCCAGTCAGGGCACATGCCTGGGTTGCAGGCCAAGTCCCCCAGTAGGGAGAGTGCAAAAGGCAACCACACATTGATGTTTTTCTTCCTCTCTTTCTCTCTCCCTTCCACTCACTCTAAAAATAAAAAATATTTTTTTTTTAAAAAGATGTTACCCAGGTGAGGATCTAAAGCTTGCATATGGTGTAATTGTTACCAAAATTTGACAGCAAAAAAGAGCCACATAATGGTAGTGCTTAAATTGACCCACAAGAGTACCTAAAGTTTTGAAACAACTAAGACTTTACAAAAACTACAGAAATTAGCTCCAAAACTGTTTGTCACTGAAATAATGTGTGGCAAGCCACTGAAATATAAATACAGCATTCTGTAATATCCCCCACCAAAGAAAGAGATAATTTACTGATTCATCTTATTGATTTTGTGTTCTACTTACCTCCTACTCAGAGGATGGAGATCATAATCAAATGTATGAAAAAGGCATAAGGGTAGAAACAGACACTTAATATCATTCTTATTTCAGGGACAACTAAATGTAAGCTATTAGATTTGAGAAGTTCAAGGAAACATCTTCCAAAAGAAAGTAAAAATTGAATATTGTGTAAATTAAAGTATAAGTTCCAGACAGAGCACATCTAATTGGCAAACGAAAGTATTAAGTCTCAGCCTCTTGCAGGATGACCAAAACTACATTATACTAAGTGTGAAATAATCACAGAAGAGTGGATCTATTTCCTTCCCTTAAATACAGTGTCACGTACAGACAACCTGAATTTACACTGAGGAACACTGTATTTCCTTGTAGGAGCACCAGGAGATACCGGGGCGCACTCACCTACAAGTACACCGCTGATATAGACTGGCTGTATGAAGTGACTCAGCAGCGCCCCCTGGACACCAAGCACTTCCCATTTCATCAATTTGTCACTTGCGGACATACTGCTTACTCTATTGGCAACATCTGCAGGACAGTAGACAGTCAGGTAAATTTTGCCTTCAACAGCCACGTGGAGACTCAGTTCTTCATTGGCTTCAAATGCAGATATTGAATGTGGATTAAGGCGCCTGGAAAAAGAAAAGCAAGTTTCTTCCTTTAACAAACAAAGCCAACAAGGTAAAAGCCACATGTACGTAAGAACTGTTCTCAAACGTGTAACTGGCCAGTGTACGTTTGATTCAGTAGCAGAGGCAGATGCAAATCCAAACTGAGGCAGGAATGCAGTGGCTTGGTTCCAAACATTCTTTGCGTGCCTTAAAATCAAATGAAAACCTAACTTTTTGTCCTTACTACAGTTTCAGAGTTATGAAAATTTTTAAAAACTACAAAATGAGGTAATTAAAAAAAACTGACAGTCTTTATTCAAGATTCATCTCCAACACAATGTTAAAACAATAAAATCTAAAGTTATTTTTCTTGAAGTTCCTCTCCAGAAACAATCATTGCCTTTGCTTTCAAAGGTGTGAGAATTAACTTTTAACAAAATATTAACCATGGTTTTTTGCAGATGGTTAGACTTGAAGTGAATTTTACTTTCTTTTTTGTGCTTCTCCATATTGTTTAATTTTCAGGCTAAGGTTACCCACTCATCAAGATAATAAAGTGTTGTCTATACACTCACCAGAAAAACAAAATTCATTCCTTAACTCCTGTATTACTGTGTGAATGGTGCATAAAGCTACGGTTTTCTGAAGTTTATGAATTCTTAAAACTGGAGATTTTCAATAGCACAGAAAAGTTAAGTGCTGAAGTGCATCAATATTTAAGTAGTAGCAACAGATCAGACTGGGTAGAGAGAGGGAGGCAGAATTTGTGACCTCTTGCAGTCTACAAATAATATCTCACGGCTGGAAGGGAATATGTGACCTGCTGTCCTGTGGAAGGGACTCAGAACCTCTGACACAGCCACCCCAGCTGCTTTTAGAAACAACTCCTATGGTACTTACAGCTGTGACTTGATCTGGGCTGATCCTTTAGGCAGCTGGTTCATATAGAGGTAAATGTTGATGTTCTGTTTGACAGTGAGTAAATTTGAAGCTGGCTCAGTACAAAATATTGATTTTTCCATCATAGCAGGATTTTTGCTGTAGAAGAGTAGAAGTTGTCTGTAAAAGTACCTAAAATAAATGAATGATAACGTTACCAAGTCATACAGCTTAAAATTATTATTTCAATGAGCATCACATCACGTCCCCGTGTGTGATGAGCAACGTCCCTATACGTCAGAACACTCATCAATAACAACTCCTAAAATAACCTCAGAGCTAGTCCCTCAAGAAGGCCTCAGCTGGGGCCCCGCTGGCCCTGGGGAGTGAAGCACCCTTCACTCCTCGACTGCTGCTGCACTCCTGTCTCACACGTGGAAGAGCGGTTTTCCTCCAGACCCCTCCCTCCTTTCTGTCTCAGATTTTGGAGACCAAAACCCAAGAGCACAGGAACAATACAGTGAAGACCACGGCCGTATTAAGAAGTGAAGGTTTCCTGAAAGACACTACTAATCAAATCAGGGACAAACACTATTCTGCTTATTTTAAAAAATGGCTTTAGTCCTATTATCAGAAATGTGTACATGACACAAAATTAAGTACCGGTATATAACAGTGCCAAGCATGGAAAGAAATAAATCTGAAAGAGGTATCTTTAAAGAGGTCAAATAATTCAACAGCACCAGGGGGGATGGGAGGACAATGACTTGCACTCCCTCAAAGCACTCCCTCAAACTTTCAAGATCCATACTTAAGTTTTTCAGATAAAGTAATATACCTAAATTTGTTTAAAAATACCCCAGCTAACAAAACACCACCTACAAAAAAGTAAGGATGCGTAGTTAAATAAAAACAGACACATGCTGATAACTAGATACACTGATAACTTGACACTGGTATCGGAATGCTGAAACTAATTTCCCCATGTGAAAATGCCCACTAAAAGGTTTTATATACTGTAAGTTCAGCAGGGTACTAACACTTATTTCCCACCTCTCCTGTTTTCACACCAAGGGACTTCCAAACAGTAACACTTCTCCTGGCCTCTCTCTCCTGCCTGTTCCAATCTGCTTATAAGGAGTGGAGGGACTGATGAGTTCAGAAAAAGAAACTAAGCATGCTCACCTCACCCCCTTTCTCTCCCTTTGAGATCTGTCAGCCTAAAGGTGAGCCTACCTACACTGTTATATGATAAACTTGCATAGACCTCCTGAATGGAAACCCATCTGACTCTCGAGCTACTCTGGACAAGTATGGCTAATTCAGAGGTGAAATACTACCAAGCCTACACGGTCCCCATTTAAAGCTATGCTCTCCAATTACTTTCATAGGTAATAAAGATGGTACTTTTATCTTGGGGAAAAAAGGTTGTGTGACTCTTACAACTGGACTCTTAAGGTCTTGTTATTAAAGGCACTAAAACCCACAGATTAGATACTGCAGTCCATACAAGAAGCCTTCCAAAATGACATGGAAATAATCAGATCAGATGGCTTGGATAAAAAACTGTCACACCCCTGGCTCAGAGAGCAGTGAAACCCCATTTGTAGATAAAGACAAACATAGGCAGTTCTTTCAGACTGGAAGCATTAACGCTTGGTGGCATGAACCGTGTTCACTACCTTACCTAAGGAGAGACCTTCTTGCCGTAACCACAGCATGTGTGTCGTGCAACACTCTTCCATCCGGCTTAATGCACTGGCTGTAGTTGTACTCGCCGGTGCCGAGAGCCACAACTTCGTGTTGTCCAGCTGGAGGGAGCAGTGACAGCAGCAGGTTATTCCACTTCCCTCTGCCCCAGGTCCAACCACCACACCTCCAGCTGACCATTTTATAATCAGTAAAATATACAATCCAAAATCATGGAAAAATAGTTCCACAATTTCGAATAAGAGTTTGAGAGTTTTCAACAGCTCAATTAAAACAGCACGTTTTGTGTTATGCTATTTTGTCTAAATTTTTACCACAAGCACTAGAATCACCAGATATCCTTCTCCATGAAATTGATTTTGCTTGCTAAGACTTCGCTTGCTATTCTACTTGTTATGCAAATTACAGAGTGCCTCTCTTTTTAATTAACGCGCTCAAACTCACCACACCAACTTCTCATTTCTTCGCTCTACTGAAACTGCTCTTTGAGGAAACAAGCACCTTGTGCTCTTCCCTGTCTTGCTCCATTTCCTCTTGCTGCATCTTGACATTTCCTTGACACTATGCTCCCAACAGACATCACTCCCCTTTCCTTTCACGCTAACTGTGGGGTCTGCCCATAGCCTGAGCCCTACTTCATTGCTCTTTTTTCTCTCAATATTCTCCTCTGATTATCTTGCTTATTCTTTTACTTTGGTGTTGATGATTTGAGAAAATCTCTCCTCTTAGTCTTTCAAATGAAGTTCAGTTTCACATTTGCAACTACCTAAGGGACTCCCATTAATTCAACAAAAATTGCTGAGGTCCTAACAAGTACCAGGCATGGAAGTGGACCCTGGGAGTAAAAGGCTGAGTCAGATCCCCTCATGAACTTTCTAACAGGACACAGAAAAAAGACTGAATAGTCCACAAACTGTGATCAAGGCCTTGAAGGAAACAAACACGGGCCTAATGCAAAGACTGGTGAGGGAAATGCTACTGCACACGCACACAGACCAAGTACAGAGAGAGCCCTTTCCTCTGACACTGGAATGGGAGTCTCAGGAGGTGGTGTCAGCAGCACAGCAGGGAGGGAATGGTATTTCACAGTCACTTAGAAATAGCTGGTGCAGACCCAGGCCTGACAGAGACCAGTGTGGCTGCTTCGAGAGAGGGCCATGAAGGGCGTGGCATCAGAGGTGGTAAGAGAAAGAGGCACTGTAAGCCATGCTAAGGAGTCTGTGGATGTCACCCAGGAGCTATGGCAAAGCCACTGAAGGTAAGGAGCAAACAGCATATTGGGTCACATTCTGTGTGGAGGATACGGCATGCAGGGTCCAAGAACCTGAATGAGGGGCCTGGGACAGTAGTCTAGGTAAGAGGCAATGACTTCAGTCTCAAATGATGGAGGTTAAATGGGGAAGAATGATCAGGTCTGCAACTGAGTTTGGGGATATAATCAGAAGGACTTAGAGATAACCTATACGGTGTTGGGGAAAGGGATCAAGAATGGACAACTTAGATTTTGTCTGGCTGAGCAACTGGGTGAACACAGGGTACTGAGATGGAAGATGTTAGAGGAGGGGAGGGAGTCGAGAGAAAAAGAAAGTTCCGTGATCTTCAGTGTAGCTGCTCCATCCAGTAAGGGGTGGGGGCAGGGGTGAAAGGGCAAGTCCTGGGATGGTGATGCAAGTTCTGACTTATAAAGGGCAACAGTGTGGTCAAGAATGCAGGTTCTTTCTCAACTCTGTAACTCAACCTGTGATGTTTCATACAGGCGCTAACGTCTGATAATGCTGAAAAAGAGGGATAACCAAAAGAAGGAATCGTCACGATGTGAGAGGGGACAGAATCAGCATTTAAGGGGAGGGATTAATCTCTGGGAGGAGACCCTTCCTCCACTCCATCAGTAGAGAAGATGGACACGAGAGCAGGAAAGGACACAGACTTGGTGGCAGTGGACAGAAGAAAGCCTGGATTTCATAGCTTCTTGCAGACCGATTAAAAATTATGAGGCGAGGCCACCAGGTGACAACAAGGATGGGAGAGAGGTTTCGGGGTATTTGGGAACAAAGGAAAAGTGTAAAATAGTCATCACAGGGCATGCATGCCCAATCCTGCCACAGACAGGCTGGCTAGGCAGTGAAAACACCCACGTGAGGTTTCTAACCACACATTTTAAGTATGTATTTATTGATTGTGGGAGTTATCCCAGGAACATGCACTTGATTTTCCTCAGGCGTTCTTCCTGTTTCTAACTTCTCTCCCATGCTTTTGCCACACAACTTCATGTCAGCTTCCCTGTGTGCATGAAAACACCTTTCTCCCATGTAAACTTCACGTTTTTTAAAAAACATTTTTTTCTCTTCCTGTTCATGTCTACTTCAACTCTCATATGCTACTCCATTAGCTGTGATTCCCTAATTCAGATCCAATCCTTATATTTGTAGCAAATTATTTGTTACCTATGATTGCTTAAACATCAATTATCTTAATCATCACAAATGTAATTAAGCTTTTACTAAATGCCAAGCACTAGGCTAAATACTTTATTTACATTATCATATCCAATCCTCACAACTCCATGAAGTAGAAGTTGTTACAATTTCTATTTTTAAGAACTGAGAAGAAAACTGAAGCAGAGAGATGTTAAGCATACAACTTGCCCAATGAAGCAGCAGAGCTGAGCCTGACGCTAATGTTCCCAACAGCTACAGCACATTATCAATCCCTGTTCAAAAATCTCTCACAGCTTACTATCCACCTCATTAAATCCAACTTCTGACTGGCTTTTAAACCCCTCCATAAGCTGGTGACATCTCACCAAACCACTTGTTCTGTATTACTTTGTATACAGACTCTTCTGCACACACCACCAAGTTCTCTCCCTGCTGCTCTCTTCCCCCAACTGTGTCTGCCCACCTGTCTCTATCTATCCAACCTTACTAACCCTTAAAGGGCCAGCTGAAGTCTCTCCTGTCCCAAACAACTTAACTGTATCACTTCCTTCCTATGAATTCTTATGCATTTGTGGATTACAGAAAACAATTTATAACTTTTATTCACCTTTGACTTAAGAATAGAGACCAAATCTCCAATTGTTTTACATCATCTTTAATACCTTATTCAGAGATGAATATAAAATTCAAAGACTTTTAATTAATGGTCAAGAACATTAAAGAGTAAATAAAAAATAAATAAATAAATAAATAAATAAATAAATAAATAAATAAATAAAATGTAGTTGGAATCACATATAATATCCACACAAAAAACCAGAGGGTTCATGATTTTTTCATATATTGATAATTTGAAAACGAAGAAAGTCTGTTAGTTTTTACAGAGCCCTTCTCAATGTTTGTTACAATGGGAATTAGATTTCAGAATTACTGTTTAAAATGTTAGGGATTTTACCATTCTGCAGTTCTCTACTGGTTCCTGCTAAGTATACTTCACTTTTGTGAAGAAAATCTTTGTTTAATAACCCACACCTATCAGAAAAGGCCACTTCAATAAAACACTACCGTCAACAGGAGCAAAGACAATTAATTAAGTTACTATTATAGTACAGTTCAGATCATTATGATATCTAATAGCTTTTTTATATACCAACACATCCCAAATATTTGGACTTACCTCTTTCAGTTATAAAAGCAGCCAATGAGTTGCTACATTTCAGATATTCTGAATGACTAGAAATTAGTTGATTAAATGTTTCTTTAACAATATGAGAAATCTTTGCATACTGCTTGTGTCTCCCTTCTAGAAAACAAAACAATCAAATGCAATATGGATTTGAACACTGTGTTTTCTCCCAGAGGTCTCTATTATTCACATTATAGTTTCACAACTGGATGAGTTAATAATTTATCAAGATATATAAGAAAGTTTATATTACGTCAGGATTGAGATTTTAAAGTATTTAAGTTGTAGTTTTCTTGGTCTTGAGTGACAAGTAACTACCATTAAAAAATAAACAAATTAACTGACATGAATTTCCAAACAATCAAGCACCAGAAAGCCATTGCTTTTTATTAATGACAAGGCTACCAATGATAAGGGACAGAATTCTCAAAAAGGCAGTTACATGAAACTGATGAACTCTCTCCTTCTAGAAAAAATGACATTTCTTCAATCTTTCTTCTGCATTCCCTATTTCTTTAATTTTTAGCAACATATGAAAGGAAATTCTCCTCTTTGAGGAAATGTGACAGGTTTGAATGATAAAATATTAATTTTATTTTCATACTTGTGCATATTTTAATTATATATTGTTATTGGGTTGGCCAAAAAGTCTTTACAATTTTTTCATAAAATAAAAAGACATTTTTCGTTTTCACCAATAACTTTATTGATCTGGATATTTTGAGCATGTCAGCTATCTCCTGCTATTGGCTTCTAGTCGGGAGAGGCCAAGGGTGCTGCTAAACATCTTCCAACATATAAGTCAGCCCCACAACAAAGAATCATTTGGCCACAATGTCAGTAGTACCAAGAAACTTTGCAAACCACTCTTGACACATTTGATCAGTCACGGCACTTTCTCCATACACTGCACAAATCTTTTTTTTGTTTCGGTTGCATTTTTACCTTTTTTGAAATAATAAAGCAAAATACCTTGAAAACGCATTATTTTCTTCCATCTTCAATATTAAAATGGCTGCACGAAAATTCACCAATTTTGGTTAGTTTTTTATAAATACATGCTGATATGACAGCTGTTATGATACAATCTAACTAAATTGTTTCCAGTGAAGTTAAAGATACCATCACAGGGAAAAAAATATAACTGGACTTTTTGGCCAACCCAATACAATTTTTAAATAGGTTACTCTTCTAAAACAGAACACTACAAAGGACTTTCCTACCATAGTGCACTTTTGAAACATATGCTGGCTCAGGTGAAGCAACAGGCTCTGCAGGGATGGGAGGAGGACCTGTGAATAAAACCAGCAGAGAAGCAAATGTAAAACCTCACTGTTCCAAGAGCAAGTAGCTTACTACTCTGTAATGAAATGGCAATCCAAGAAGGATTAGTTTGTTTGTATACTTCTGCCAACTCTACACCATCCAATACCCATTAACTAAGTCTCGAGGAATGTCCTTCCTATTTGAAGTCAATTACACAAACATATTTCTGGGTTTCCTAATCTTATGCTACCTTAAAGCTTGCTTTGTAAGATTATGACATTCTGAGAAGACGTTAAAATGATATCCTGTTTTAAATGTTTAAAAACAATTTCCTATTTATAGTAATACTGTGTAAAACATTTAGAATAGTTTATTAAAAATTTAATAAGCAAAAAATGGTCATTTTTAGTGCTATATTGACTAAAGTGTTTTCTAGAGGAATACTACATTCAAAGTTTTCAAAGCTTTTAGTCCCATCCTTTGCAATGGCTTTGCAATTTGGTTCCAAAATTAGGAAATCCAGGAAGAACAAGAAAACTTGACACTAAACCAAGAAGTAAACCATAATGTAACCTAACATGAAATG
Organism: Carollia perspicillata; assembly: GCA_004027735.1. NCBI lineage: Eukaryota > Metazoa > Chordata > Mammalia > Chiroptera > Phyllostomidae > Carollia > Carollia perspicillata. Next base: position 13,834 of record PVKM010030253.1, read on the forward strand.
GATGTGCCAGCTTTTGTAACATTAACATGTTCTTCAAATTGATATTTACTGGGAACTCCTATCATTTGATCATGTGTTACTCATACACTCTGAAGGGCTTTGAATGTCATTCACAGGAGGTAGGTACTACCGTTGGCCCCACTTTTCAAGTGACAAAAACGTAGGCTTAGAGGGCAAGTAATCTGTCTTCCCAGCATCAATAGTCCAACCTGAGCAATCCAATTCTGCAATTTACAGTCTTAGCATATTTGCTATGCTACTTTAGGCTGTTATTTTCTCAAGTGATTCCAGCATTACTGAATTTAACACAGGCAAATGTCACAAAAATTGCTTTAAAAAGCTTTAACTATTAAAAGCACAGTGTTAAGTGAAAAATGAGAGTCCAGTAAATTACAGAGAAAAGCAAGTCCTAGGGCTGGAACCCACTGACAGTCGGACAAGTTATCAGATAATTCAGCAACATGTTTTCCTCTTTGGGGATTGAAATATATCAGAACAATTTTAACTATCAAATACATCAGCAATCAAACAGCAATGGTAAGGAAATTATCCAAATCCTCCCACTTCTACATTGTAATTGCCAAGTAACTCTTCATTAACATAACATCCTCCAGGTGACTCCTCCTAAGAAAATGGTAACATTTTATTCATACTTTATAATCAAGAGTATTTACCTGAGGTTTCCAAATGTCTTGGCTCAGGTTCATCCAGCTGTAGTAGTTCATCAAGCGCTAATTTTGCTGCATTGGATCTAGACTCCTTTTTATTCTGTCCCAGTCCAGTCTTGTACTGAATACCATCCACCACAGCACAAAAAGCAAAATATGGTCCCAAAACGTTTCCTTGAAAAAGAACTCAAGAGTAAATGCTGCAGGACTTCACAGCATAAACCTGCAAAAGGTATTTGTCACACAGAGTGGCACTGAAGAACAACTGTGGGAAACTAGCTATCTCGGCCTGTCCGTCTTTTGGTAGGGCCAGCACAGGGCCAAAGGGAAGCTGGTGGGTCTCGGAACCAGTTCTGAGGAGTCCTTTGGGCAGCCGGCCAGCCCACGCTTGGCAGTAGGGCCCGCTTTACAGGACAGGGAGTGACGGCAGCTGGCACAATGTCCGGCAATGGTAAGCATCTAAAAGTATCTACCAAATGACCAGGACAGGCAAAAGGTGGAGCCTCTGGCAACACCTCTCTTCTTGCCAACTTCAATACCAATAAAATTGCTTTCTCCCTCCCTCTGAGTGCCCTGATACTCTTAAAAGCTCCAGCACGGAGGGGATGCCTTCGAAGAAACCCTGTGCCCCTCTCAGGGAGTCAGGGAAAGCAATTCAACCCACCACAGTCGTAGGGCAGGTGAAAGGGATTCACAAGGAAAACCAAACAAACAAAATAAAGAATTAAAATAAATGTACAGTCATCCAAAATTCCTACAAGGATTGCCTTTACACCATTACTTTGTCCAGTTTTCACATCTGCCTGATGAAAAGTGAAATGGAATCATTTCCTAAATTTACAGGCTGAAGAGTGTCCTAGTTCCAGTCTTACTTGCTGGTGCTCAGACTTGAGGCCTCTCGGAAACATCTGTTGCTACTCTGGTTATGGATGGAGAAGTACAATGTCACCCCACACGAGCTTCCATATCATCTCATGTTCTCGAACAGCACATTCACTGCCGGTTGTTTGCGAAGAAGTGCATCGGGTTACCAGCAACTACCGACTGCACCTGGGAAAGCTGCTCCCCCCAACCCCATCACCTACCACCTGTTTCCCCAGTTTCTCCCTCCAGGACCACCTGGGCTCCAATCCAGATTTACTGCACCTGAAAATACTATGTGTACTTAACAAGAGGCTCAGATGGTTCCTACGAGTGAGACACTGCCCAGCGCATCTCTGACACACCCCAGCTCTGGAGCTCCAGTGGGAATGGATCTGCATCACCTGTGGAGCTCGTGAAAAGCACTGATACTCTGGTCTCACCACCAAACGCCCTGAATCAGAGTGATCGATTGGTACTCCACACATACAATAAACTCCACTCACAATCAGTGGGTTGTTTTAAGCAGTTTTTGCTCAACTCAATGAAGATGTACTCCAATTTTTTTCTTCCTGGGAGTCATAGTTTCCCTTTCCCAAGGGCAGTCTGAGAAGAATGGAGGAAAGCCAGCTGGTTACACAGAAAGAGAGCTCCCAGTACTGACCACACGAAGTAATCCGACCAACAGTGACTGCCCTAGGAAAACTCCCTTCCACACTGAGACCCATCTGCCCAGACAGGAACACACATGGGTGCACTCAGTTTTAAAGACTGTCGGCACCTCTCAGGAGAGGTTCTCTTATCCCTCCACTCTCCTGAAGTGCTTTCCTGGTCACTGGGAACAGGTGATGCAATCAGAGGCTGCTTTCCACCTGTGGCTGGTCTGCATGCCAGTGGCCTTCCACAGGCACAGCATGGTGACAGAGGCTGCTAGGTGCAGCACTCTAGACACAACTGAGAGGAAACAGTCACAGACAAGTCTACAAACGGCTATGTGCTTTTTTGACCTGTGATTTCTGAATTTCAGAAGCCAAATTTGACCATAATTTTTGTTAGGCATCAACCTCACAGGATGCTGTTCATGAGATAATCCTAATCCAAATCCAAATATTTAACATACCTAAAAAGCATCTTTATTCTACAAGCACTTACAACTGAGAATAACACGAAGCTGATGAGATTTCAATTCAAAAAGCCATACACAGAAAAATTAAATGCTATGGACTATAAATATTTTGTATATGAGTTACTTACAGATTCTCAAAAGACTAAGTGTTAATACAAATTTTCTGAAATATAACAGTAAAAAATACTAGTAGTTATCTAGCTGTAACATTACATGAACACAGAAAATAATCCAATTTAGCACCACTTGCATGCTCTGCTTTTAATAGGAAAAGGTTTCCCTGTCCTATAATAGGCAGACACGTTTCACTTGCCTGTTGTTACTGTTTCCTTAAGGTCAAGCTGAACCCGCTGCATCTGTGCAAACTGGTGCAAGGCCGACACGGGGTTAATCTCTCCACGCTTGTACTTCATTATAAACTCCTTAGGTATTTTTTTCGGAGGAAGGACAGGGTTTGAAATAGATGAAAGACCTTTGGAAAGCAACGGTTCTGGAAAATTACCTAAAAACAAAGGTTACACTTGTCAATTTGGTAAATTAAAAAAATAATAAAGTGAACAAAAGCACTAGTCCCTCCTCTAAAGTGGAAGACTGTCCCTGACACGCTTAGTCTTGTGTGTTTTTTCATTAATCCAAGTGTCTGCGGAACAATTCTGGCGCAAACGACCAGTGCAACACTGGATACACTTTCGGAGCCCTGAGACTAATTTGCAAAGAAGGGCCTTCACCACCCTGTCACCTGCAATGGACTGCCACGGGATTTCAGGGCCGCGGAGGTCTCCAGAGGCTCTCCGTGCCTTTTATCCACACGGCGCCACTGACACCTACACCGGAGCAGACCCAGACCGGGGGCCAGGCCCGAGTCTCCGGTTCCCCGACTACTTCGTCGAGTCTTCCACAC
>PVKM010030254.1:0-17379 GCA_004027735.1 Carollia perspicillata
AAAGAAGACCAAAACTATGAACAATCAAATAGCAATAAATACATACCTGTCAACAATTGAATCTAAAAAACAGACTAAGAAAACAAGAAGAACAGAGACAGAATCATGGATATGAAGAGCATTTTCATGGTTGCCACATGAGAACATGCTGTAAGGAAATGGATAAGGAGGTGAGATGATTAGGTAGTACAAATATGTAGTTACAGAATAGCCATGGAGGTATAAAGTACAGTGTAGGAAATGGAGTAGCCAAAGAACTTATACACATGACCCATGGACACAAATAATGGTGGAAGAGTTGCCTGAGGGAGTGAGTGTTGCTGAGTGGAGCGGGGTAAAGTGGGATAAATTGAGACAACTATGATAGTGTAATCAGTAAAATATACAGAGTCCAGCACAAATAATGCCCCTTTTTGCTACAAAATCTTCCATTACAAAATCATAAGCACGTAATTTTGTAACATAACAATATCACACACAAGCACACCATAAATATTTTAGGTGAAATGTTTCACATTTGTTTATTATACAAAAACAGCTAATTGATTCAACCTCTTAGCTTAAAAGTCAAAAGTCTTCAAAAATTTGGTAACAATGTCTTGTCACTCTTCTTGATTTTATCCCAAGAGGACTCCCATATCTTGTCTTTGACTCTGTCTTATCTCAGGCTATTCCTCATTTTATGGAACACTTTCACTCTACCACCTTATCAAAGTGTCGATTGATCTTTTAAGGTTTCGAAGGACTACTACCTCTTCAATGAAGATTCTCATGGTCAACACAACCAGAATTGTTCTATTGTGTTACTGTTCCTTCTTCCTATAGCATCCACTGTTTTGACTTGTCTTCATTTGTTTATGTTCTCTCCCCCCGATATGATGCGGAAGAATGCTTAAAACAGGGCCATATTTTATCTCTCTCTGGATTATACACTGTGTCAGCCAGGTACCTTACAGTAACTCAAAATCACTAAATAGACTTTGATCAATGGTTTTACATATTGGTCAGGATAGGGTAACTGCTATAGCAAATAATCCCCAAATTTCAGTGATTCACCAAAACAAATATTTATTTCTTGCTTATATTATAGTCCAATGGGAGATGATTGGTGGTTAGGCTAGGAAGAAGCTGATGCATACAGTGATCTGGGATCCTTCTATTGTGTTGATATACCTTTGTCTATTTCATTAGAGTCCTCCTACATGGCCAGCAGATGCAAAAAGAGAACACAGATGACCTCTGTAGTGATTTTTATGGGGCAGGCCTGGAAGTGATGCTTCTAGGCACATTACTCCTACTTACATCTCGGGGCTCAACTATATGTCACACCCAACTTCAAGGGAGGTTAGAAAACTTAAAATCACAGTAACTGAGAAATCTTTGTGTTATTGTTCCAGTTGGAGTTTGAATATATGCCTCTCCAAAGCTGCAGATGTGGAATGAAAGGAGACTCTATTTGGAGTCAGGACAAAAATACTCTGACTTGGCTCTGCAGCTAATTAAATGGACATGGTGATTTTCTTGATCATGGTCTCTTTATCTGCAAATTGTCATCAGGGTGGGTAATTGCTAAGCTTTTACTCATTTATGTTCTGGTGTCCCATAATTCTATGGGATTTTTATCTCTACTTATGTTGCTATCATGCCTTAATGGACAACTTTTTGTCTGAAGGTTTTAATGTATTATTTTTTTCAACTCAAGAGTTTCAGTGTCCTTGAGTTGTTGTCATTCAAATAACAATTCTAATTCTAATAAATGCCATTCTAATGATAACTATGGCATTATCAATTGTAGCTAACAGGTGCTCCCCATATATTCAGAAAACCCATCACACGGCTTCTGCCTGCTTTGCTGGTAATGACTGAGTTCTGCATTTCCACCATGGAGCTACTAGAGTTGCATTACCCATATTCACAGAGAACTGGAAGTCTCTGGAAGTTCATATTCTTGGGGTAGTTTGTAGCTCATTACCTTCTGGTGTGGCAGTAGGAATCCAAAATTATTTGTGTTTCTGCAAAACTTATTCTGAGATTTAAATTATCCTCCTTGGGAACTCACCCAAGGAATTCAACTGAGACAGGGATTTTACCTGAAACTGCACTCAACTAGCCTGTTTCCCTTATCTCTCTGTTTTTATCTACCCAGTTTCTCCTATGAGTGTTTTCTTAAGAAATCACTTGCACCTAAATCCTTATCTCGGGGTCTGTACCTGTGGAACTTGTCCTAGGATAACATCTTCCCTAACAATTTCAGTGTCTTGTCACTCACCTAAGCAAGACATGCCAGGTACTTTGGGATCTTGATTATTTTCTGGGTATTTTCCTCTTACTCTTTTCCCAGTTCACTCAGTGGTCCATTCTGAGCTAACTGCTATTCACTCATGTTGCTGTACTTTCACATACGTAATTCTCATTGCCCCCATCCTCTCACCCTTTAACACTCATGTGAAATATAGCCAAGGCTAGAGAGCCTTGACAAATTCTCTTCCTTTCAACTCCAGCCAGTTTCTCACTTTGTGAAAACAATAAGTCTCTAACATAGCTCTTTAAAAACACACAAATAATATGATGATTAGGAGTCTAGCTTCAGCAGACAGAATTATGTGCATGTTATTTAATTCCTGCGGGCTGCTGCTTATTCACCCACTAGGATGGTAAGATCCCACCTTCTTCATAAATGCATGTATGGTGCTTGCTAGAGTATTTGGAACATCTTAGGAGCTAGTTTTAGTGATATTAAAGGGAGAATTATGTTTTTTATCTGTGACCTAAGAAGATTTCAAAGTTGTAGATATTAAATCTTGTTTATCTCTGTATTCCTAGTTTCTAGCATAGTGCCTGGAATGGTAGACAACCAAGAAATAGTTGGTGAATAAATAAATGATATATTGTTACTCTAAGGCTATGTCCCTACTCTATTTTTCTGTTTTAGCATGTAGTTCTTCTATATACACAACCAGGAAACAAGCTCTGGAAATTCATTTTAAAACTCAAACAATAGAATGTAAAAGTAAACATTCTGGTATTTGTTATAAAATTTTGTTTATCTAATACCTACCATACTTTCACTCTCAAGCTAGTGATAGTTTTCATTTTTCCATTTAAAGATGGTCAAATACATATAAGTACATATTTGGTCTTTGTTAAACTCCTGAGTAAATCTCTTCTCTCTCTCTTTCTCTCTCTCTCTCCCTCTTTCCCCCTTTCTTCCTCCCTCCATATTTCAGAAATCTAGAGATAAGATGTGACTGTATATATTTTTCTATTTCTCAATTTTTATTTTTGAAAAACTGGACCTTGAAAATCTACCCTAAAAGTGAGATTCTTCATTTTTAAAACAGCATTATTTCAATGGGTAGATATTATAAAAGTTATTCTTGCCTGGAACTTTGTCCTCAAAGGGTTTTTTTTTAATTGTGAAGAAACTTTATTTAAAAAAAAAGAATTACAGTGATATAATATCAGATCTCCTTGATCAAGTTTTGTTATAATTTAAAGATGGTACTGGGATATATTATGATGTTTGTTTTTTTATTGTTTTTTGGGGTGACTCTGATTAACAAAACCATACAGGTTTCAAGTGTACAACTCAACAAAACATCATCTTCACACTGCATCATGTGCTCATCACCCAAAATAAGGTGTCTTTCCATCCCCATTCATCCCCCTTTGCCATCTTCCACTAATATCCCATTCCCCATTGCCTGTAGCCATCACCACACCGTTGTCAGTGCCAATGTGTTATGTGTGTATATATATTTTCCTTAATCCCTTCACCTTTTTATTTTACCCATCTCCACCACACCCCTCCACTCTGAAAGCAGTCAATCTGTTCTATGAATCTATTTTTCTGTTTCTATTTTGTTTGTTAAATTATTTTGTCTGTTACATTACATGTGTAAGTGAGATTATATAGTATTTCTTTCTCTAACTGGCTTATACACCTAGCACAATATTCTCTAGGTCCATCCATGTTGTTACAAAGGTAGGATTTCCTTATTATTTGCAGGTGAGTAGTAGTCCATTGCATAAATGTACCACACTTTTTTTTATTCACTCATCTAATGATAGGCACTTGGGCTATTACTAGGTCTTAGCTATAACACTGCAATGAATATAGGGTGCATATATTCTTTTAAATTAGTGTTTGGGTTTCTTCAGATATATTCTCAGAAATGGAATTGCTCTTCAAAAGGAAGATTCATTTTTAATTTTTTGAGGAAACTCCATACTGTTTTCCACAGTGACTTCACCAATCTGCATTCCCAGCAACAGTGTAAGAGGGTTTCCTTTTCTCCACATCCTCACCACCGCTTGTTTGCTGATTTACTGATTAGAGCTATTCTGACAGGCATTAGGTGATATCTCATTATGATTTTAATTTGAATTCCTCTGATGATTGGTGATGTTGAGCATCTTTTCATATGTGTGTTGGCCCTCTGTATGTTCTCTTTGGGGAAGTGTCTATTCATACCCTTTGACCATTTTTTAATTGGATTTTTTTTTTGGTGTTAAGATGAATACGATTTTTACATATTTTGGATATTAAGCCTTCATCAGATATATCATTAGTGAAAATATCCTTCCATTCAGTGGGTTGCCTTTTCATTTTGTTGATAGTTTTTGTTGCTGGGCAAAAGCTTTTAAGCTTGATGTAGTTTCATTTTGTTATTAATTCCTTTGTTTCCCTTGCCCAAAGTGATATGTTGCTAAAAATATTGCTATGAGAAATATCCATAATTTTACTGCCTATGTTTTCTTCTAGGATTTTTATGGTCTTGTGATTAACATGCAAATCTTTAATACATTTTGAGTTTATTATTGTATATGGTATAGTTTCATGGTCTAGTTTCATTCTTTGTATGTATTTGTCCAATCATTTCAACACTATTTATTGAAGAGACTATCTTTACTCCATTAAATGTTCAGGCCTCTTTTGTCAAAAATTAATTGATCATGTAGGTGTGGGATTATTTCTGGGCTCTTTATTCTGTTCCATTGATCTGTATGTCAGTACTATGCTGTTTTGATTATTATGGCTTTGTGGTATGTTTGATATCAAGTAGCATGATACCTCAACTTTATTCTTCTTTCTCAAGATTGTAGATGTTATTTGAGGTTTTTAGTGGTCCCATATAAATTTTTAGAATTTTTTTCTAGATCTGTGAGATACACTATGGGTATTTTAATAGGAGTTGTGTTTAATCTGTATATTGTTTTGGGTAGTATGGACATTTTAATGATGTTAATTCTTACCATCTATGAACATGGTACATACTTCCACTTACTTTGTCTTCAGTATCCTATAATTTTATGAGGACATGTCTTTTATCTTTTGGGTTAAATTTATTCCTAGGTACTTTATTTTTTTTGTTGCAGTAGTAAATTCTATTGTTTTCTTAATTTCTCATTCCAAGAGTTCATTATTGGTATATAAAAATGCCACCAATTTCTGAACATTAATTTTGTATCCTGCTACTTTGCCAAATTCATTTATCTGTTCTTAGCAGTATTTGGAGGAGGCTTTAAGGTTTTAAATATACCATATCATGTCATCTGTGAATAATAATAATTTACTTTCTTCTTTCCAATTTGATGCCTTCTATTTCTTTTTCTTGTCTGATTGATGCTGCTAGAACTTCCAGTACTATGTTGAATAAGAGTGGTGAAAGCAGGCACCCCTGTCTTGTTTCTTATTCTTAAGGGAAGTGCTTTTAGTTTATGCCCATTGAATATGATGTTGGCTGTGGGTTTGCCATATATGGTCTTTATTATGTTGAGGAATGATCCCTCTGTTCTCACTTTGATGAGAGCCTTTATCATCAATGTGTGCTGGATTTCATCAAGTACTTTTTCTGGGTACATTGATGTGATTATGTTTCTACAGCCATACTATCCTGAATGCACCTGATTTTGTCTGATATGGTTATGTGATTTTTACCCTTCATTTTGTTTACATTGTATACCACATTTATTGATGGGCAAATATTGTCACAACCTTGCATCCCCTCAATGACTCCCACTTGGTCATGATGTATGATTTGTATAATTTATTGCTGGCTATGGTTTGCTAATATTTTGTTGGATTTAAGCATTTACATTTATCAGGGATATTGGGCTGTAATTTTGTTTCTTTGTAGCTTCTTTATGTAGTTTTGCAGTTAGGATATGCTGGTCTGGTAAATTAGCTTGGAAGTCCTACCCTGTTCTGAATTTTTTGGAACAGTTTCTGAAGGTCAGGTATTAGTTTTTCTTTTGATGTTTGGTAAAACTCACCTCTGAGGCCTTCTGGTCCAGAATTTTGTTTGCTGAGAGTTTTTTGATTACTGCCTCAATTTAATTGTTTGTAATTGGTCTATTCAGATTTTCCAATTTTTCTTGGTTAAGTTTTGGAATATTGTATGTTTCTAGAATTTATCCATTTCATCTATGTTGTCCAATTTGTTGGTATATAGTTGTTCACAATATTTTCTTAAAATCCTTTGTATTTCTGTGATGTAGTTGTTACTTTTCCCTTATTATTTCTCATTTTATTTATCTGGGTCCTCTCTCTTTATTCCTTGCTGAGTGTGGGTAATGGTTTGTCAATCTCGTTTATCTTTTCAAAGTAACAGCTCTTGGTATTGATCTCTTTATCAACTTTTTTAGTTTTTATGTAATTTATTTTTGCTCTAATCTTTATTATTTCCTTCCTTCTACTTACTCTGGGCATTGTTTATTGTTCTTTTTCTAGTTTTTTTTTTAGGTGTAAGGTTGTATTGTTCATTTTAGTGTTTTTCTTGTTTTTTTGAGGTAGGCTTGTAATGCTATAAATTTCCCTCTCATGTCTGTTCTCTATGCCCCACAGATTTCAAGTTGTTGTGTGTTTATTTTCATTTGTGCCCAGGTAACTTTTAATTTCTTCCTTGATCTCATTGTTAACCCATTTGTTGTTTAATACATGTTCTTTAGGGTTTTTGATTTTTAACAGTAATTGATTTCTAGTTTCATATCATTGTGGTCAAAGAAAATGCTTGATATGACTTCAATATTCTTGAATTTATTAAGGTTTATCCTATGTCCTACCATGGTGTCTACCTTAGAGAATGTTTAGAGAATACACTTGAGAAGGATATATATTATGCTGCTTTGGTGTATAATGTCTGGATGTTCTATCCATTGATGTCAATGGGGTGTTAACATTTCAAACTATGATTGTATTGCTATCTCGCTTTCCCTTAGTGTCCATGAAGATTTCTTTATATATTTAGGTGTTCCTATGTTGGGTGCATATATGTTTATAAGAATTATATCTTTTCTTGGATCAATCCCTTTAGTATTATGTAATGTGTTTCTTTGTCTCTTGTTATGGCCTTGGTTTTGAAGTCTGTTTCGTCTGCTATAAGTATTGCTACTCCAGGTTTTTTGTTTGTTTTGTTTCCACCTGCATGGAATATTTTTTCAATACCATCACTTTCAGTTTGTGTGTACCTTTTGTTCTGAGGTGGGTCTCTTGTAAATATCATATATATGAGTCATATTTTCTTATCCATTCTGCTACCCTCTGTCATCTGATTTACTCATTTAATTAATTCACATTTATAGTTATTGATAGGTACTTATTTATTGCCATTTCATTCTTTATACCTATGTTTCTCTCTCTGTGTCTCCTTATTTATTCATCATAAAGAAGGCTCTTTAACATATCTTACAATACTGGTTTGGTGGTATGAACTCCTTTAGCTTTTTTTTTTTTTGTCTAGGAAACTTTTTATTGTGCCTTACATTTTAAATGATATCCTCACTGGATATAGTAGTCTTTGTTGTAGGTCTTTGCATTTCATATCTTGAAATATTTCATGTCAGTCCCTTGTACCCTTAAGTGTTTTCCTTGAGAAATCAGCTGATAGTCTTATGGGAGCTTCCTTGTAGTTAACTAATCATCTTTTTCTTGCTGCTTTTTAAGATTATCTCTTTGTCTTTAACTTTTGCCATTTTAATAATGATGTGTCTTGGTGTGGCCTCTTTGGATTCATCTTTATAAGGGTGCTCTATGCTTCCTGAGGTTGTGTGACTTTTACTTTCATTGTGTTAGGGAAGCTTTCAGCCATTATTTTATCAAACAGATTCTTGATCTCTTGCTCATTCTCTTCAGTTTCTGTTATGTTTGATGTTGTCCCACAGGTCTTTTAGACATTCCTCATTTTTTAAAAATGTTCTCTCTTTTTTGTTGCTCTGCTTCAGTTCTTGCTCTTATCTTGTTTTCTAAATTGCTGATGTTATTCTCTGCTTCATCCAACCTGCTGTTGATTCCTTCCAGTGTACTCTTTATTTCAAATATTGTATTCTTCATTTCTGGTTGTTTTTTGTTTGTGGTTTCTATTGTTCTTTTTAATGCTTTCTATCTTTTTGTTTAAGTTCTCACTTAGATCATCCATGGTTCTCCTAAGGTCCTTGAACACCTTATAACTATTGTTTAAAATAATGCATCTGGTATCTTGGTCACTTCAATTTCATTTCATTCCTTTTCTGGGGATTTCTCTTGTTCTTTCATTTGGAGCATATTTCTTTGTCTCCCCATATTGCCTGCCTTTTTATGTTTGAATCTGTGTACTAGGTAGATCTGCTATGATTTCCAAGCTTGTTATGAGGGCTTTTTGATGTAGGTGGCTTGTGAGTCTCAGTGGAATAATCCTCTAGATCACTTGAGTTATGTGGTCCAAAACATCTCTCATGTGTTATGTGCTCCCTTTTGTTGTAGTTGAGTCTTGAACACTGTTGCCCCTTTTATGGGTGAAGTTAATCCTTCCAACTGGCTTACTATAAGGGTAAACCTTGTTCACCATGTTTGGGTCACTGTTCAGGGGCTTCTCTGCAAGGCTGAATTATTCTCAGCAGATTCTAGTGCCTGCTGGAGTTCCCCTTTGGCTATGCCATTTGTGTGGCTAGTTGCTTTGAGCTCTGGTAATGTTTGGTAGGATGAGTCAACTGGGTCAGGAGGACAGGGCTAGTGGGTCCCCTACTTGGGTACAATATGGCCCCTGCTCCACAGCCATACCATTCAGTCTCTGTTAAAGTCTCCAATTCTAGCTCCCCAGGAGGAGCAGCACACCACCAATTCAGTTTGGGTATAGCCATCTGCCCACACTTCAGGAGCAAGTTCAGTGGGGCAAAGCCACTGGGACTTGGAAAAATAGATAAAGACAGTCCTTCATTGGGGATAACACCAGCCAAGCCCACAGGAGAGGAGTGAATTATTGCCTCCCCTTATCTGTGTATCCACATCTGCTTGAGTCCCAGACTAGAGCCTCTGAAGGGGACCTGCTATGAAGGTTTTAGCTCTGAGCTGTATTCCCTCCCCTCCATTGATCTGAGCTCTATGTGGTGGGGCTACCAGCACTTGGGAAGATAGAACAAAATAGTTTCTTGTTGGGGGTGGTGCTGGCCAAGCCTGGTGATAGGGAAGAAAGTTCCCCATTCCAAGGCCTCACCGTTCAATGTCTGAATATCTGCCTATCATTTCTCCAGAGAAGGAGTGCAACAAAGGTTTCTGTTAGTTACAGACAACAGTTCTTTCCGTAGGACTCAAACTTGGCAGGGTAGTGTCACCAGTATTTGGAGGACCGGGTTACTGCACTCCCCAGGCTAGTGTTATAGGAAGAACAAGAGTGCCCAGCCCTGAAAAGATGACACCTGAGGGTGGTATAGGATATTGACTCAGATGTAGCACTGGGACCTCAGTAGTAGCCGACCCTCCAGATCTCTCTCTGGAATCACACAACCCAGGTATTATCTTTAAAACTCCTATATGCCCTGAGTCACCTTCCCTCTACCAGAGCCTCAGGTGAGTGCCCAACAGCAACCTCCTGTGTGCTTGCCCTTTAGAGAGCACATGAGATTGTAGCAGATTCCCTCCTTTCCTCAGCAGAGAGTACCCACTGATTTTCATTGCCAGAAAGTATGCAGGCTCCACTTCCCAGCCCTGATGTTCTGTGTTTGGGGTCCCAGTGTGGGAATGAAAGCCCACGTTTCTCTTGGGGAACATTTACAGCCAAGATATCCCTCAAGCTTCTCAGCCACCCTATGTGAGCCCAGGGGCTGGCCCACTCTGCATCTTTGCACTTCTTACCAGTCTCTACATAGCTTCTTCTGTAAATTCTTGGATATAATACTTCTCTTCAGCTATCTTTCAGTAGGTTATTCAGGTTGATTACTTTATAATTTAGCTGTAAATCCCCTTTGGCACTGGGAGGAGGTGAGTATAGCTTTCACCTATTCTGCAGCCATCTGAACTTTCCAAAGATTTTCGGAGAGAGCTTTTCATTTTGTGAGTTATTTTCTAACATCCTTGGAAGATTTCTAGATAGAAAGTTTCTGGATTCTCAGTCTCTATGAAAAGTTTGCAGTACTTAAAATTATTAGAAAAGTGATTTTAGTATATAAAAATATTAATATGAAATAATAATATTGTTTATCCCTACTTAATTTATAGATTTATTTAATAATATCTATGGTGATGTTGACAATAATTTCAGGTATCTGCCACTTTTTTTCTCCAGTAGCTGCTATAACTAAAGATCATTTTTTTTCTCTTCATAATCCCCATGGCATTTCATATCTGCCTTTTAGCACATATTCCTTTGCACACTGATTTGGATTTCTATTTGAACATGTGTTCTATTATTAGATTATAAGATCTCATCAAATTTGAGCATTGAATTGTGGTATAATAGGAGCTTTAAAATATTTGTTAAATAAATAAAAATGGTCAGAAGGTGCTTGTATCAAAGTAAATCAGTGAAATACTCTAGACAATATATCCTTCATAGTTATAATAAATAGATTTATTTCTCTTAATGATTTTATTATAATGATTAATGTTAATAATATTCATGTCCAAAACAATGAAGCTTCCTTATTCCTGATGTATGCAGTTTGTTATTCCAAAAAACTTAAAACCTTCAACTACTTTTCCATGTACCCTCATCTCCACCAAATCAGGTGATATAAAGAAGAAAGAGCACAGGTAATGCCACACAAGACATATGTAGACCTTCCCTGACTAATGGAACAAAACCAGCTTTGACTACAATACCACAATGCAAATGAATGTAAACTTTGCCCTGCAGTCAGATCCTTAGGGGAGCAGGCTCATTTATTTTTTTCACATTTCTTAATTAGAATCTCTTATCCAGTCACTATGGCACCAGATTCTGCATCTGACTCAGTATTAGAAGTCTAGTTATCCTTTCAATATCTACATATTAATTTCCTCTGGGCACCTGGCTGATATTACAAAGAACTTTCCTTGATAGTTCATACCCCTGTTGAGCCTGAAATCAATTTCATAACAATTCTGAACCACTTTTCCATCTGTGGTTTCTTGATTCTATTCATTGGTGTAACAGTAAATTAGTCTTAAGGTAAATATATTTTGCTTAGTTTGAGCATTTTATTTCTAGGTGCTTTGAATGTGTAAGCGAAAGGGAGATTCAGAAGCAGCTCAAGATTATGTAGGATTTGGGACACATCTTACTTTTACAAAGTGCACAACCTTCCTTCTGTATAAAGATTAAATTTGTGTTTCTCCAGTTGAAAATTCCTAAGTTCCATCAATTAATTTCAAGAATTGAGGACTATTAATAGATACTCTTAAAAACATTGATGTGCCATCATTAATTACACTTACAACTTTTCTCCATAGCATAAGCAATTAGAACAGAATGTTACATGTATCTTAAGTCAGGTTCCCTAGAATCAGATTCTAAGAAGTTCTTGTGCAAGTGACTTATTGAGTGAGGAATCTCTGGAGAAAGGGAATGAGGGACAGAGGACAGAATAGGGGAAGCAGCCAAGCAATGGGGTGATCTTAGCTACATTGTAGCCTCAGTTGAATCCCACAGGAAGCCCTGGACTATGCATAGGACCACAGAGTTGGTCCACGTTGATGCAAGAGGGCTGATCTTTTTGTCCTGCTTTTTAGACAATCATTAGCTGTGGGCTGCCTGCCAGGAATAAACGTAGAATCTGCTGGGCATTTCTGGATGAGATGGCTCTCGTGGGTGGAGGGAAAGCGTCTGAAGAACAGGGCAGGTGGGAGCTGTTGAAAGCATCACTTGCCACAACTGGGGGATGGAGCACTACTCATGTTGGTGTGGATTTGGACAGAATAGCAACAGTGTTCACTACAACTCTTTCAGGACTAACTTAGCCAGGTGTGATTTTACTCATTGGTAGTCACAAATGCAGAATCAATTATTTATAGATAGGTAAAGTAACACCAAATTTGAGTGCAGGTATTTAGTAAATGGTCTCCATGGTAGTAAATGAGGACTGTTTGCATAATTAAAACTACTCTGAGTCAGCTTTCTAAATGCACATTGAAGGACTGGCTTGGTTGGAACTGAAGGATGATGAGTGTGACTAGAGAATGGCTCTCCGTCGTTCGGGGAGTGTTTATCTGCACTAGCTACATTTCAAGTACTTAATAGCACCTACGGTGAGTTGCTATGCCATTGGACAGTGCAGATATAGGACATTTCCATCATTGCTAAAAGCACTTTGGGATAGCACCTGGCTAGGATCTCATGGTTGGCAAATACTCCTCTCTCCTGTTCACGATAGCTTTTCTGGGTAGAGCAATCTTGGCTGTAGGTCCCCACTTTTCATGACTTTAAATATTTCTTGTCAATCCCTTCTAGCCTGCAAAGTTTCTTTGAAGAAATCAGCTGACAGTCTTATGGGAACTCCCCTGAACATAACTAACTGCTTTTCTCTTGCTGCTCTTAAGATTCCCTCTTTATCTTTAAACTTTGGCATTTTAATTATGATGTGTCTTGGAGTGAGCCTCTTTGCATCCATCTTGTTGGGATTCTGTGCTTTCTGGAATTGCATGTCTATTTCCTTCACCAATTCGGGAAGTTTTCTTTCATTATTTTTTCAAAGAGATTTCCAACTTCTTGCTCTTTCTTTTCTCCTTCTGGCACCTTTATGATGTGAATGTTGGAACACTTGAAGTTGTCTCAGAGGCTCCTTACACTATCTCATTTTCTTAGATTCTTTTTATTCTTGTTCTGATTGATTGTTTTTACTTCCTTATGTGTCAAATCATAGATATGATTCTCAGCTTTACCCACTCTATTGTTTATTCCCTGTAAATTGTTCTTTATTTTAATTAGTCTATCCTCCATTTTTGACGGGATCTTTTTTATGCTGTTGAGGTCCTCACTAAGATCCTTGAACATCCTTATAATGAATGTTGGGAACTCAGCACCTGATTGATTGCTTATCTCCATTTTGTTTAGTTCTTTTTCTGGAGTTTTGATCTGTTCTTTCATTTGGGCCATGTTTCTTTGTCTTCTCATTTTGGCAGCCTCCCTGTGTTTGTTTTTATGTATTAGATAGAGCTGCTATGACTCCATGTCTTGGAAGAGTGGCCTAATATAGTAGGTGTACTATAGGATAGAGTGGCACAGCCTCCCCTATCACCCAAACTGGCTCCTAGAGGTGTGCCCTTCATGTGGGCTGAGTACACCCTCCTCTTGTAGTTGAGCCTTGGTTGCTGTTGGCAGGTCAGTGGGAGGGATTTATCCAGGCCAGTCAGTTGCAAAGCCTGGCTATGACCACTGACCACCAACCTCCCTAGAGAATCAGCTGTGCAGATTCTGGGGTTTCCCAAGTGGTCAGCCACCACCTGTGTTCTGCCTAGGGCTACCAAGTATGAGCTACAGAGCAACATGCAGATGGCTAATACCTGTGCTGGGCTTGGACTTTCCCAGGCAAAGTCAAGCTATGAACCTCGGCTGGCTGCTGCTAGTGCTAGGCCTGGGGCCACTTAGCAAGAGCTGTGGAACTAGGAGCTCACTCACTGCAGCTGGTTATTGCTTTTTTGAGAAGATTTAGGAAGTTGTGAAGGATGAGCCAAGACCAGGCATTTATACAGGAAAGGCACTGTTGACAGCTTGGGTAAACCCACAAGATGGGTGGGACAGAGCTTCAGGGAAACACCAGGCTGGGCACACAGTGTGAACCAGGTTGATGGAGTCTCAGATAGGGTTCCGGATTGCCAGCTCTATGGCTCTGTGGGAGTAGAGTTCAGAAAATGAACAATGGTCTCCACCTGCCATTTTGTTTGGGAGAAAGGTGTTCCCCAGCACTCATCCTGACACTAGACACTTTAGTTCCTCCTCATATGCCACTGGTGTCTTTCAAGGTATTACCTGGTGCTGGAGCTCAGAGGAAGTGAGTCTGAGTAAGTACCTGTGCAGGTTTTAAGACAAACTACTTGAGAATCTAACAGATCCTTCCATTGAGTTAATCCCTGTTGGTTTTTATAGCCAGAAGTTATAGAAACTTACCTTCTTGGTATAAGAACCCTGAGCTGGGGCATCTCATGTGGAACTGGGACCTTTTTCTCCTGAGATATTATTTCTGAATTTTTATCCACCACATGCGGGTAAGGGACCAGCCCATCTCTACCCTTCCTATAAGTCTAGATGGATGTGGTTTCTTTAAATTCATAGTTATTGGACTTCTATTCAAGACAGTTTCTGATGGTTCTGAGTGATTGTTCTATAGTTGTAATTTTGATGTGGTTGTGCAAGGGGGAGAGTAGGTTTACATATGGCTCCATCTTGACCAGAAAGCCAACCCCAACTTTCTGTTAGATATAAGAAGAGTTGTTGATTTTTAGTCTGTTCAGTTTCTTTTTTCGTTTATTGTTACAATGAAGCATTCCCAAGCTCCTTAATTTGTTGTCACTTTTTAAAAATGAGTTTTAATTTTCTATTGTGAGGTAGAGAGAGTATTCTCTTTTGTTCCCTGTCCCTTTATTTTTCCTTTTTACCACTCTTGGACTTTCTGGGTTGAAGCCTTCTTTATCGTTCTGATTAAAAGTAGATTATTCTAATAATGTTTCCTTCCCTATGTTTAGGGTTTTAAACTCCCATCTCCAGTGCATTGGGGCTAAAACTCATTACTACATCTCCAATGTTCTCCTTAGCCCACTAAGAAAGAACCTTGTGAGAGTAACTTGGTCATTGGGAATTCTCTATACATACAGAGGTAGACCACGTGGTATCATTTCAAAGACTTTAGAGGCCTGTCATTCAGTTATGGGACAAAAAAGCAGTTATGTGAGAGAACTGTCATGGCCATTTGAACCTAAATACATTTTGTTTGTATTTCCCAATACAGTCCATCTCTCACAGAACAGCTTTTGCTTTCTAAGTTTTAAGACTTTGACCTAAGACATTATTGACTGGCTTGCTACCCAATGAGCTAGATGTTCCATTTGGTTATTTCGGAACAACCTGGATCGCTGTCAATATATTTGCTCACTTCCTCCAAACCCTATTTTTTTCCAGGTGAGGCTCACTTGAAGAATCTTCTGCATTTAATCACCAGAAGAAAAAAATAAAACTCAGGTAACATAAGTGACTTTAATGACTGAGCACCAGTCTGGCCATTTTTTAGACTCAGTTTTCCACACAGTTGGATTTTACATAAATCTATGAATAATTAAAAGATATTTGCCTCTTGGTCAGCCCTGGACACTTTTACAGATTTGCTGGCTTTGAGCAATCACATTGCAGTAAGCTCAGTGTTATCCTGCTAGGCCAAGGGAAAAACCTTCTTTAGTTAATCATGGCGCCTAATTAATTGAGATGCACAGATTTTCAAATGACTAAGAAATACCTCTAACACTGGTTCTGTGTTAAACAGAATCTAATTTTCTTTGATGTTTCAGAAAGCACTTTTACTTTTGTGTTATTTAATCATCATTATTAGGAAAATCAGTTGTCAGCTAAGCCAGATTTCCAATTGATACATGCAGATAAAATAGTTTTTAGAATCTAATTCACCAACTCGCATTCTTTTCAGAAGGTTTTCTTATTCACTATAACTCAAAGACCACATTTCTAAAGCTACATATCTTCCTCCCATGCTATCTCCCCAGGTATCACATTATCTATAAAGTTTTGTTTTCTTCTGAAAATCAAAAGGCTAGAATGATGTCTGTAACATATTATATAAGCATAGTAAGTATGTGCTGCATAAAGGAATGAATGAATATGTTCATGAAATATTTCTGAGGCACTCTTCTTACTTCAGAGAGAACCACAAGCTCTACCTACAGGCTGTCAGTTTTGCATCCCTCCACTCCTACTGAACTATCCAGGGAATCCTTGGAAAATATCCATTGCTCATTTTCCTCAGACTGTTCAGAAAAAAAACCTCACAATTGGTACAGAATTACCACATTCCCTCCTTCTAAAGGCTCCTCACATCAATTTATGAAGTATCATCTCAATATTAAATATTATATATTTAAGTAGTCCTTTCTGCATGATCAATCTACCAAGAGTGGCTTTTGCAGAAGCAAAGTTGATAGTTCGACATCTCACAAATGCTGTATTCAGAAACCCACTCAGTAGTTGCAGCCTCCTGCAAGAGGCCTGAAATTCATTTGTCAAGGAAAAGGGCTATTTATTCTTTTCACTCTTGCAGCAAAATAAGGTTTTTGCTTTAAAGGCAAGGCCTCAGGCTGGGGAAAGACATAGCTTACATTCTCACTCAAGTGAAATCTTTCTGAGAGTAGATTCATGTAAAAATTAAGGTGAGAAGGTATACACAAAGAGATCAGAAGCCAGAGGGAGGAGGCCTAGAGGACTCAGGGCAGAGAGTGTATTAGAGACTAAATTCAGCCTTATCTACCCATTTAGGGATAATTTAAATACACAATAGCATTTACACAGCTAAAATTATGCTCTTCAGTTACCACCTGTCTCCAAACAGTATTGCAAATGAAAGATACTTTGTGCAAAGAAATGTTCTTGGTTTCATAATTTTCATTTTGTGTGAATATGAAAATTCACACAAAAAGAAGTGTGAAAGAGTATAGAGAAAAAGAAAATTTCTCCTAACTTAAGGAGTGCTTTGTATAACCCACACATTGGTCTTCAGTTATTTTTGTCTGAGAGTTCCCTTTATTCCTGTTTATCTATGGGCAATAGGCTGTCTGCAAATATTAAACAAAGTAAAATCACCTCTGATATTTCAGTAAAATAATATTTTTTCTTCCTTCCCTACCTTTGAATCCTAGCTTTTAATCACACTTACTTTAAACATGATGATTACATTTGTTCTAGCTTCAAGTTGGGAGTATCTTAGCCTATGCATTTCAAATAGTGACAACTCATTAAGTCACACTTAACTTTTCCCCTTCATTTTCTTTAACAAGTCAGTGGTCTTTTAGGATTTTACCTTAAAGTATAGTAAATATTCTGATACTATATGTACTTAAAATTTTGAAATTTAATGATTTTCTGCATTAATTTTGATTTTTAAAAATAGTAAATGAGTAGATCAAAAAACTGTGGTACATTTACACAATGGAAT
>PVKM010030255.1:0-17377 GCA_004027735.1 Carollia perspicillata
AGGAGGTAACCAGGCCAGGTTAGCAAGTTCAAACGCTGCTAGACTAGAGTGGTAGGTTCGAGGGGTGACTAGTATGCGGCGATAGGTTCAGCCTGAGACAAAAGACTCAAAAAGATAGCCAGGCTGGGTCCGCCAGCTAAACTGGGGGGCCAGAGTGGGTCAGCAGACTTAGGAGACGCTAGGCAGGGTGTGAGCACAACCAGCTGGGCCGACAGCTCAGCAGGACAGGGCGGGAGGGTGGGCTCGGTGAGAATGGAGGCAGGGACTTACCTGCTCTCTGCTTCCTCTGGGGTCCCTAACATCTTGGCCTTGATCTTCTTCCGCTGCTTCCTGACAGCCACCTTCATGGCTTCCAGCAGAAGCCCAGGGACCCTGTGATCTGTGAGCAGCTCCCTACAGGGGAGGGGAAAGGGCAGGGGAAAAGTGACCGGGTTGCCAACAGTGAATCTCACACCAAAGAACCCTTTTTCTGAAACACTTTGCCTTACTAACAGCCCCCAAGCCTTAGCTTAGGTGTCACTGCTCCTAGTGACCCTTGTACTGCCCCTTCCCTCATTTCGGTGAAGTCCCTCGAGGGCAGGGGCTGTGTGATTCGTGTCCTCCCAGTGCCCAGCACAGTGCCTGGCACATGTCACTGAGCCAAAGAATGGGGCAGGTGACCTGAGTGAGGCCCAGGAACAGGTGTGGCTGGAGCCCCTCAGCTTCCTAGCTCCTGCCCAGCGCCCTCACCGCTGGAAGTAGGCCAACTCCTCCTTCAGCAGAAACACGTTGGCTTTGAGCTCATTCCGCTCCTGGAGGATCTGCTCAAGCTCCTCTCGACTGAAGCTGCACTGCCCCACGTTGGAGGGACACGGTGGCTGCTGCGGGGCATCCTCCTGCAAAGGGTGGCTTGGTCAGAGGGCTGCCTTGGTTGGCACTTCTCTGCCCCTGGGTCGTCACAGGAATGCTAGAGGGAGTGACTGGCAGGGAGATTTGGGAGGCAAGGGTGCTACAGCAGATGACGGAGTGCTCTAGAGGAGAGTGGGACAGAGTCTGGGTGTGGGACATACTTGTGTGCCACCTTCCAACTTCCCACTAGACCTGCTACGCAGCACAGCAAACTTTTCCCAAGTTCCCACCAAGTGCCAAACGCTGTCAGTACTGAGAAGGGCCCCTGACTGAGTGGGCACTGACCGGGTCCTCCTGGGTCCTCGGGACTCCTGCTTCGGTGGTCAGCTGCTCGGGCTCCCGCTTCTGCTCACACCCAGGACCCCCGGACTGTTCCCGTGCCCGCTGCTGAGCCAGCTCCACAGCCCCTTCACGCCGCAGCTCCCGCTCACTCTCACGGTCCCATGCGGCTCGCAGCTGGGTTTGCACCGCGGCCAGCTTGTGCCGCAACTCTGCATTCACCAGCAGGAGGCGCTGCAGCTGCTCCTGCAACTGTGGGCAGAGCAAACGAGAGGGCTGGTGGGCTAGGCACCCAGGGAGCCCCGCCCCACACTGTTGCCTGTTGGAGCCCTCACCGCCTCCGTGTCCTGGCTGCGCTGCAGCAAGTCACGGTTGTATGCCCGGAGTTCGTCCCGCTGTCGGTCGGTCACCTCCTTGAGCTGCCGCAGTAGAGTGCGCTCCTCTGAGGAAGGGGTAGTCTTAGCGGTGGCCCGTGGGAGGTAGGCTCTGAGCCTCCCCCACGCCCCCACCTCATCCCCCCCGGCTGGGCCACACTCCACACTCACCCTGTGGACCGCAGTGCAACTCTCTGCGGAGGTGCTCGTTCTCCTCGCGCAGGCGCTGCAGCTCCAGTTCGGCCTGCAGCGCTGACACCTGCAGCTGGGGAGTCCGAGCCCTCAGGGTTAGGCCCCTGTCAGCCCCGTGGGTGGCAGAGAGAGTGGACAATGACTCACCGAGTCGGGGGCGGGCCCCACGGCAGCCTTTTCCAGTAGCTCCAGAGCCCGCACCACGAGAGGCACGAGCCCTGCAGCCGCCTCCGGCCCAAAGCGGCGTGCTAGCTCCTTCAGCTCAGTGCCCAGGGCCCCCGCTAAATGGTACACGAGCTCTGCGGCCGTCTCCATCCCCGTGGCCGCTGGAGGCCCCCAGCCCTGCCCCCCAGGCGCCGCCCTCCTGGGCTCCATATACCACGAAGGCCAGGGGCTGCGAATCACCCCCACCAACCCTCACCGGTGCAGGAAAAAGCCAAACAGTTCCCGCCCAGGAAGCAGTTTAGGTCAGTAGAGGGTGGGGTAGAAACGACAGGGGAGGAGCGAGTAAAGAAAACAGTGTGGGAGGAGACAGCGCCCTGGGTCCCCTGGGCCCCCTGGGCCCTGTCCTGTGCAAGTCCCAAGGTCACAGGAAGCAGGACAGCTGACCTCCAGCCAGGCAGTCCACAGGCCGAGAGCCAGGGCTGTAAGTGGTCACTTTCGTCAAGCCCTCTCCAGAGCCCAACCCAGGCTCCACCCTCATGTCTGGCGTCACTAGGCCCCACTTGGCTGCCAAACACGCGGGCACATGAGGGCTGTCACTGACCTCAGCCAGAGGCAGCCAACTGTCCAGCCATGTGCCTATTTCCCTGCCGGAAGTGACACAAAGCTTAAGGGGCTAGGCTGGGCACCAGAGCAGCAGAGAACAAGCCACAAGCTTTCAGACTCAGGAAATGGCAGCAAGGAGTGATGATTTCCAAGTATTTTGGAGCAAAACTGGCAAATGTGGTGAAGTAGTAGGAATGTGAAAACCCAAGCCCAGCACCTCAGTTCCCTGAGTCTAGGGGACATTTAGCCCCACGGCCTCTGAATAGGGGTCCTCCGCTCCCCTCGATGCAGAGCCCAGCACCTTGCTGTGAACAAGTCTAGCCTCTTGGCAATCCTACACCCAGAATTTGAGCTCAGGGGAAAAAAAACCTCAAAAACTCCAATTTATACAAAATTTATTATACTCTGTTCAGGATTACAAGCCACCAGGTCAACAATACAACAAGCACAAAATACAGGGAAAAGGGGCCAAGCTGCTGAATGTCACCAGCTCGTCTGTGGGGTCAGAAGGCTCCAGAGCCTTTGGGGAGTCTGAGGCAGGAGGAGGTGAGGGAACAACTAGGCGTAGAGGTCCTCCCGGTCCGCGGAGTAGACCTCGCCCTCCTGCAGCAGGGCGAAGTTGAGGAAGTGGGAGGGCCTGTGCACCTCATGGTAGAACTCCTTGGGGTTTGCCAGCTGCAGCTCATACTTCATGTTGGGATCATGCCGTACACCTTGGGGTAGATGAAAACGTCCAGTGTTACCAAGGGCCACCTGCGTCACCCAGCTGGGGCCCCTGGGCCACCTCCAAAACAGACCCAGGCCCCAAGTGCTCAGGATGATGGCCTAACCCATCCCCACTTTCCAGTGCCTCCCCACTCACCCATGAAGTTATAGTTCCATGAGGACTGGGCAGGGACCATGAAGAAGCCAAGGAAGCGGTCCGACAGCAGCATCTGGACCCTCTCGTAGTGCGAAGGTAGGTAGCCCTTAGGGTTGTTGCCCTTGTCTGTGTTCTGGCGACCCCATTCATAGCCACTGGGCGTCAGCTTGTAGGCTGTCAGTGTGCAGGAGCCTGGCGTGAAGCTAAAAAAGGCATGAGGACGAAGTCAGGGCTTAGGCCACCATTCTGGTCCCCGGCCTGCGATGCGGGTCCCACCACGCTTCCTCCCAAGGGGGCTCAGGCCCACCTGCAGGTGATGATGATGGTTTTCTCGCCGTCCCAAGATGGGTTGTCAGCCATGATCTTGGCATGGGTGGTGACATCCTGGGGTGACAGCTGGGGGGACTCATTGGGCTGAGTGTGGATCCAACCTAAGGGTTCCATCTCCTACAGGCAAGAGCGGTGAACAACTACTTAGAGCCCATCTGCAGACAGGAGTCCCACTGATGAGAACGACGTGCGTGCCTGCCCTCCCCCGCCAGCAGAAAGCCCCCGGGGGTTCTCCCACACCCCCACCGACCTTGAGGTATTCATGCTGGGGCAGCTGGCTAGGCAGGTGCACAGTCTGGTGGGTGCCCCACTGCGGTACCATTACGATGCAGCGGATCTCCTTCACCTGGGGGTTATCCGGGGGGCTCACCCCATACAGGTATCCTGCAATCTGTAGACAAGGGGGTCAAGAACCGAAATGATTCTTAGTACCAGCCTAGACTCTGGGCTGTTAGCCCCATGTTTGCTTCCCTTCCCCGAGAACAAGGGCAGAGTTTCTCAAAGTGCAGCCACAGTCTACCGCCTCAGAACCACCTAGGGTATCTGGTTACAACGTGAAACACAGACCGCGTCTCAGACTTACCACATCGGAATCTCTCGAGTGGGGCCCAGGAATCTGCACTGCTCACTTGCTCCCCAGTTGATTACTTTTATTTTTTTATAATATATTTTATTGATTATGCCATTACAGTTCTCCCATTTCCCCCTTCATTCCCCTCCACCCTGCACATCCCTCGCACCCACACTCCCCCCCTTTAGTTCATGTCCATGTGTCATAAGTTCTTTAGCTTCTACATTTCCCACACTACTCTTGCCCTCTCCCCGTCTATTTTCTCCCCACCGTCTATGCTACTTATTCTCTGTACCTTCTCCCCTGCCACGCTGATTATTTAATAGTATCCATAAACAAATGAGCACAGAAGTGCACAACTTAGGAATACATCTTTAAAACCAACTCTAGATGGTATTTTAAATTAAATTTAACACTGCCATCAACAAAGTTAAGAGGACCTGTGTTCCTATTAACTCACCCACACAGGATATTAAGTCTTTCCAAATTCACCAAGCAGAGGCCATATATGGTGTTTTATAACACATGAACTGCCCTGATCACTAGTAAAGGTGAGCATCTTTTCCCATCATATTTGCCATTTGTAGTTCCTCTTCTGAACTATTCATATTCTTTGCCTATTTTTCTATAGTTATCCTTTTTAAAAAATCAACTTTTGAAAATTCCCTATTCTAGATCCTAATCCATTATATACAAAGTTATGCAAATATTTTCTTTCCATTTTTAGTTTATCTTTTGTGGTATCCCTTGTCACACACAAGTTAGTCAACTTTTTAAAAATCTTCACCAGAGGCCCTGGCTGGTGTGGCTCAGTAGATTGAGTACTGGACTGAGAACCACAGGGTTGCCGGTTCGATTCCCAGTCAGGGCACATGCCTGGGTTGCAGGCCAGGTCCCCAGCTGAGGGTGTGTGAGAGAAGAAACCACGTATAGATATTTCTCTCCTTCTCTTTCGCCCTCCCTTCCTCTAAAAATAAAGAAAAATCTTTAAAAAAAATCTCCACCCAAGGACTTCATTGGTTTTAGGAAGAAACACTGATCAGTTGCCTCCTGAAGGCATCCCAACCAGGAATCAAACCCACAAACTTCTTGGTGTATAGGACACTACAACTAACTCAGCCACCCAGTCAGGACCAGTCATTCATTTTGATTTTGTGTCTTCTTTAAGAAGGCTATCACAAAACTAAGGTAATAAGTATTTTCTACTAATACTCTACAGTTTATTTAGTATCTTACATTCAGCTCCTTACTCCACCTGGATTTTATTTTTGTAAATAGTGTGAGGTAGGATCTAGATTTCTTTTTCTTAACTGTTTCAATATTATAAGGCATCCTTAATCCTACAGACTTGATATACCATATTTATTATATACACATGAATTTGTTTGACTATATACTATTCTCTTAATTGCCGTAACTAAATAGTGTTTTGATATGTAGTGGGGTCAAAAGCCTCCTTGCTGCTTTGGCTATCCTTGTACGTTAACTTATCTATGCATCCTGATACCAGCACCTCCAGTTCCAGAAACCCTGGGTGAGCTTTAGATACATAAAATGTTTGGGCACACACCGTGGCCTAGTTGAACACACTTACTCACTTGGGCCCGAAGGTCAGATATGCAGATGAACTTCTTAAGCACGTTCTTGGGAAGGATATAGGTATAACCAGTCTCCTTGATGTCGTCAGATGAAACATAGATGTGATTGGTCCTTAGGTGCAGATTGGCAGCCGAGATGGCCCTAAAAACAGAAAGGGGTGTCAGCACTTCTCAATCCGAGCACCTTAGGTAGCACCAAGCAGGCCCTTCCACCCTTACCCCTCTCTCCCTTGCAGTACCTGACCCTCCATTCAGTTTTAGATGAGAAAGTCTGGGTCTCGTAGTTGCTGGTGGTGGAGGTGATGATCTCATCCCCATGCTTGTTAACAGTGCGCGTCTGTGTTGCCGTCAGCTGGGACTGTTCCTTGGTCTGCTTCTCAATCTCAGCTATCTGCTGCCGCTGCTGTGAGGGTGCTGAGATCTCCATTCCCAGGATGATGTCTCGAATTTCTGATTGTGTCAGGGACGCCACATTCACACTGTGGAGACGGGGTAGGTCACACCACAATGATCCCTTCCCCTTGGTCACTTATGCCTCAATGGCAAGAATGTCACTTGGTAGTACAGGGGAGCCCATGTTATCCTGGACAATCCTCGAGGATTGTCTAGGAAGTGTGAAGTGGAGATATACTAATACTGATAAGAATCATCACATCCTAGAATGGCCCTGTGCATATGCACCTTTCAGCCACACTCAAACCAGCTCCGTACTCATTCCTCCCACTCTTCCTTGATAAAAAGTGCCCTAGTGTCCTGGCTGGTGTGGCTCAGTAGATTTAGCACCAGCCTGCAAACCAAAAGGTCGCTGGCTGGATTTCCAATCAGGCCACGTGCCTGGGTTGCAGGCCAGGTCCCTGGTTGGGGTGTGCAAGAGGGCAACCAATCCTTGTATAACTCTTGCACATCAACGTTTTTATCCATTTGTCCCCACCTTTCCCTTTAAAATAAAAAAACAAAAAGTGACCTAGCATAGCCATTTTTGAAAACAGAAACCTAAAGCATGTTCTCAGAGTTGGTACCGTCAGTCAACCTACCAGACACCTGGAAATCTATGGACACTTGGCTCCCACAGTAAGAGGGAAGGAGAGGGAAGAAGGGGGTGTGTGCCACTGGTAGTGGTTCCTCAGGGTCAGGGATGTTAAAACGTCTTAAACGGACAGTAAAGAAACACCCTGCCCAAAACAGCAACAGTGCCTCTGCTGAGAGACAACGCCCGGAAGTCAGCATGAAGCCCCCAAACACAGACACTTCCTTCACTATCTGAAGACACCGCCTTCCTTTCTTCTCTAGGTATCACCCAGGACAATTTCTTGAGAAACGTCTGAGCCTAAATGGTTCAAAAACCCCAGACACTATCCACTGAGCCATTCGTTTCACCCTGTTCGGGTCCTGCAGCTGTGTCCCCACCGCCCCACTCACTTGTTTTTCTTGCCGTAGTCAGCCAAGATCAGATCCTTGAGCTGCACCTCCACCTTAATCCACTCCTCGTCAGTCAGAGTGGGCCAGATGTGGTGTGGCTCTGTAATAGTGGTCTTGTCTGGCTTCAGGATCACCTTCGCCCGGTCATTATTCACGTGCAGGGCACGCAGAATCAAGATGAGGCGGGAGAAAGCCTGGGAAGACATGAGGCAGAGTGGGGGGAGGTCAGCCACTTGCTGTTCCTCCCCCTACCTTGTGCCGTCCTTGCAGGGAACCCAGGCACTGATTTCAAATTCTAAGGTGCTATCCCTACCCCCTCAACGTGAGTGAGTCAACTTGATAAACAAAGCACAGAGTCGCTGTCCACAGGCTGAAGATGTGAAAATGGCCCCCATAAGCGGCCGGTGGTTAAAGACAAGGCACAAGATTTTTTCGTGGCCTCAGACCCACTCCTCTTAAAGTGACCCTCTTTGTGAGGTGGCTTCATACCGTGTAAGATGAGATAGTCTTGAGCCAGTCATCATAGAGGTTAAAGAGAACCATCTGGGGCTCAGTGGCTTTCAGGATGAGGTCCCCAAACTTTTCCACCTTGAGACAAGCCTGGAAGGGGAGCTGGAGCTCGGACCCTTTGATCACGATATTGGGGAAGTCCAGCAAGTGCACCTGAGACAAGATCAAATCCAAGATTAGAAACAGAGCCTACAGGTCTCA
Source organism: Carollia perspicillata (assembly GCA_004027735.1). Lineage (NCBI taxonomy): Eukaryota > Metazoa > Chordata > Mammalia > Chiroptera > Phyllostomidae > Carollia > Carollia perspicillata. Next base: position 7,993 of record PVKM010030255.1, read on the forward strand.
GCATTCCTTTCTTCTACCTCATCCACTACTCGCCTCCAGTGGATCCAGCATGCCCTTCCTGGTGACGATGATCTGCTTAGGCTGCTCCTCCACAGGAAGCGATCGGATCAGAGCAGCCACCTCCTCGGCCGTCTTCCACTTAGCCAACTAAAAAGCAAGAGAAGGAAATGAAAATTTAGTCTCCGCCCTCCCAGGTAAACAGATGGTCCTAGTCTTAAAATAATCAAACTATGCTTCTACTGAGCACTGCTATAGAATGTTAGGTACTTCAGCGGTAAACTAAAATGAACTCGCCCAAAAGGGTTTTTCAACCTAGCTGGCTATAGAAAACTCATACAAGCCGGTATTTGATTATACTACACTGTATCAGGGATACAAGAAATTAAGGCTAGTCCTGGCTGGGGTGGCTCAGTGGACTGAGTGCTGGCCTGTGAACGCATGGGTGGCCAGTTTGATTCCCACTCAGACACATGCCTGGGTTGCTGGCCAGGTCCCCAGCTGGGGACATGTGAGAGACAACTGACTGATGTTCTTGTAGATATATGAGCAAAGCCACAAAGGTGGAGAGGAGCAGCAGGGTTTTGGGATACTAAGATCCTGGACTAATTACAAGAGGAAGATGCTATAAAGGAAGAGAAGTTGTAGATGGACAGGTGAGAGCCCCGTCAAACACCAAGTGTCTAGGAAGCCAAAGAAGAGTTAATTCAGCAGTAAGGGGCAACCGAAAGCTTTGAGGTAGAGAAGAAATTTGGTGAAAGTGGCATTTTATGAATGTTTGTTCCCTTCAGAAAGAGGATTTTTGGTAGCGCTGTTCAAGAGGTCAGAGGTAGGAGATTCGGAAAGCAGCGAGGCAGCTAGCAGGTGATGAGGGCCCACACACATTCTTGGTCCTCCTATAGGAGAATATTTCCCCAGTTGAGTAATTCAAGGAAAAAGTTCAAATGAGATGTCCTCAGTCTTTCAGAGGGAAACAGGAGATTCCTTCTCTCACACATACCCACCCAACCACATACCAAAGGTTAAGGCAAGTTTCTGCAGCTTCTCTGTCCTTTAACCGGCTCACCTGTCCCAAGCGCTTCTGTCCAGCCCACACAGATGTGTGGATTATCTTGAGAAACAGCTGCCCTGTGCGTGGGTTGAAGATGAAGATGGCCCCATTGATGGGCTTGGTTGTCAAGTTCCCTTCAAAGGTCTAAAGAACGAGCAAAGCAGTTAGCATGGCCCAGACACAATCATCCTGCCTTCATTCCAATATGCACGCACTTCCCTGTCACCCCCGCAAAGGCATCTAGAGTCCCATACCCCACACTGATCATGCCCCTTCCCACCTTGTGAATTGTCACTCTGTAGACATTAGTGTCATCCACAAACCAAATAATCTGGTTGGAGAAAAGTTCACCATAGTTCTGCGAGGACAGATAGGGCTCAGTGGGCTCAGATGAATAGAGCTGCAGCCCCTTGCGAATCCGTTCACGTAACACGTACAAGGCAGGGTTTGCCTTCATGATCTTGGCCATGGCCTGCTGTATGAGAGGCTTGCTGCCTGGGAACCAGTTTCCATAGGCGCTGTGAAGGCGGAAGAGGCAAGAAAAGTTAGACAAGGCTGGTAGCCTCAGGAACAAAGCAAACCACAACTCTACAGGGGAAGAAGATTGTTGGCAAGGCTAGTAAGTGTCTGCTCATATCCACAGAGGCAGAGAAGCAAGAGTCAGTGACCCAGAAGAGGAAAGAGCCGAACCTCACCTCGCCTGGGCCTACTAAAACATGTGCATGTCAAAGTGTGGGGCTGATGGAAAATACATGCTTCTGAGCCCCGCCTTACCTGTGCAGGTTATAGGCCAGGTCAATGGCAATAAGCACACCCGTGGGTGAAGGGTAGATACTCATGTTGTCTGTGGTGTAGTCCAAGAACTTGGCCCGGGCATAGCGCTCAATGTCATGAGAATCATAGTCCCCCCAGCGCAACTGGATGTCAATCCAATACTTCTGAGTGGTGGTGCTGTCCATCACATCCCTGAGGGGGAGAGAGGTCAGGATCCAGGCTTCTAAGAAAGCCACCGACACAGCCACTACATCTCTCAATCACTACATCGAAATCTTAAAACCAAGCCCTCTGCCTGTTCCAAATCAGCAAGACTCCCCAGAGAACCAGCACACTTGGCTGAGGGTGTCCAGAGGATGCAAGGGTAGCACTGGCTCCAAGTAAGGAAAAGAGGCTGGCAGGGACAATTCCTATAGTACTACTACAAGAACAGGAAAACTAAGGTTCCTAGATGCCTAGGGCTGGGCCATAAGGCACTTACTTGGAGTCTGCCAGCAATGAGGGCCGGGAAACATTCCACTTATAGGAAGCAAAGAGCAGGATATCTGCACAGGAAGAGTTCATTTTATAGGACTTTCGGGGGTGGATTGTCTCCTTTTGTACTGTCTCAATTTCCAGGGCATCCAGTTCCTGATCAAACACCTGGAGGAAAAGGTGGAAAGGTTATGTATGACTGACTATGGAAGCCCACTTAGAATAAAGGCTTACAGAACTTAAGATAATGTGGCACCTGGTACCACAATAGAAGACTTGTCCTAAGAGCTTGCAGGGTAGATTTCCCATTCCCAAAAGAACATGGTGACCTGACTTTTCGTGGCCTCCTCTGCCCTCAGCTCTAGCCCACCTGACACAAGTCCATAACGATGCTCTCATGGATCTTCTGCCACAAGTGAGCTCGGAAGATCTGGATGAGAGAGATCTTCAGGGTGGGGATTTTGCCGTGCATGAAGATACCCGTCAGGTCCAGCTGCACCTGAAAGCCTACATATACCTGGCAGGAAAAAGAGAGTGACGCTAGAGATCAAGAGACTTTGGTTCTCAGGACCTTATTCAAAAAGTAGAAACACTTATTTTTTAGCTTCTGATCTCCCAAGTCTACCAATCACACTCACATTGGCTCGGTTGATGGTTGGGGACCACCAGAGGGTGAATCTACGGTTGGGAATCTGGTTCAAGCCCGATCGCTGAGCATTAGTTAGCTTCTTCCACTTCATCGACTCCTCAAAACCACTGGCCTTCTCCCTGCGAAGCAGAAGAGACCAGGTAAAGTGATGTGCTCTTCTCCAGAGCTCCACCAACATCCTGGGGGTGGCTGTCCGGCACACACCATTGTAGAACAAGGGCACACCAGGGATGAGCTCAGAGAGCTGTTAACAGGTCACTGTAAAGGGAGAAGAAAATCCTCACCAGAAAAGCCCCTCCCAGGTAGGAAAGTAAGTGCCCTTGAAGAGTGTGTGTTCCAGAATGCCTTCCACACCACCCAGGGCCTGGATCATATCTGTACGGTAGTTGTTCAGGTTCCAGAGCTTTCCATCATGCCGCTGGTGTGTCCACCAGAAAGGGTTCTGCTTCAAAACCTAGATGGAAAGGAGAGCACAGTCAAGCTTCTAGGTGCCTACTGCCCCAGGTTCCCAGCACAGCCATGCAGTCTCTTCATTCTGGGAGGATCTCTCCATCACCCTCCACGTACCTGGTACTGCTTAAAGTCAGTGCGAACACGCCAGCCCTTATCATAAGCCAATGTATGCCGGTCCTTCTGGAAGAGGGTGTTGATTCGAGGAATGCCACGATCCCATGAATCTTCCAGATCTTCTAACGTCAGTCGTCTGCCAAAGAAAAAGATCAAAGTCAAGTATGTGCCCATGTGAAGAGTTCAGCAAGCCTCCTACCAAGGATAAACATGGTCACATGTAGAGCCTTTCTTATCTCCATAAAAAAATGTCATACAAGGCACAAAGGTCACCCCCACCCCCACAAGACTGCCATGTCTTCCTGGATGCCCACCTGTTCTGAGCAATGGCCTCTTGTCTCTTGAGTGCATACTCAGCCCAGACCCGCTGCGAATCAATGAACTCACTCTCCCATGGCTGTATATAGCGGTATAAGTTGGGAATCAGCTGGTCTTCCTCATGGCTCATTCCTGAACGGAAGTGTGTGATACCTACGTCTGTCTGCTTGGACCACCTGTTTTGGGGCACAACCAAGATCAGAGAAAAAATAAAGTCTAAAAGTAAAGAAACATACCCTGCCCTCAGGGCCTAACAAGATTTTCAACCAAGTCCTACCTGAGGTCAGACTGGGGGATAAGCACGTGGCCCATTGAGAGCATGCCGAGTCCACCCAGCTCTTTAGGGGTGTAGAACACAACAGGGGGGAACCGACTCGGCATCTTGGAGTTGAGGCCAATCTTGATACGTGTCTGGATCTTGTTCTCACACTTCACCAGCAAGTCCAGGAGCTCCTGGGTGTTCACCACAGCTTCCCGAAAGTATGTCATAAGGCCAATGAGAGCTGTGTTCCACTTATTCACAATCTGAAGGCAGTGGGAAAGAAGTACACCACAGATGAGCCAGTGGGTGGGGGGAAGGGGGACCACAGACTGCTTAATCCAGTTATACTGTCCCTAATTCTCAAGAAAGATTTCAACTCAAAGTCATCAGGGAAGTATGTATAAATCAAAACCACTGGGAGATACTGCTTAACACCCACTGGAGCGGCTATAAGACAGTAACAAGTGCTAGCAAGACTGTGGAGAAAATGTAACTCTCATATACTACTGGTAGGAATGTGAAATGATAAAGACACTTTGAAAGACAGCCTGGCAGCCCTAACCAGCATAGCTCAGTTGGATGAAAGTCATCGCGCAAACCTAAGGGTCTCCAGTTTGATTCCCAGTAAGAGTACATGCCTGGGTTGCGGCCTGTTTCGAAGTCTCTCTTTCTCCCTCCCTTCAGCTTTCTCTAAAAATAAATAAGTAAAATCTTAAAAAAAAAAAAAAGAAAGAAAGTCCGGCAGTTCCTCAAAAAGTTAAAACAGAGTTACCATGTAACCCAGCAATTCTACTCGTAGGTATATACCCAAAAGAAATGAAAACATATGTCCACACAAAAATGTGTACACAAATTTCATAGCAGCATTATTCCTAACACTCAAAAAGTGTGGGAGGGGATGACAAATGTCTATCAACTGACAAATGGATAAACAAAATGTGGTATATCCACATGACAGACTATTATTCAGTCATGAAAAGGACGTAAGTACTGATATATGCTAAAATATGAATCTCGCACACATGCTAAGTGAAAGAGGCCAGACAAAAAAAGGTCACATGTGTTATATGATTCCATTTACATGAATTAGCCAGAACAGACAAATCCAGAGACAGAAAGTAGACTTGTGGTTGCTACGGGCTGGAATGGGGAACAACAGGAAGTGAGCGACTGCTAATGGGTAGTTTCTTCTTGGGTTGATGAAATGTTCTGGAACTAGACAGTGGTGACACCTGTGCAATTTTATGAATATACTGAAAAGTGTGAATTTCACCAATAAAACACTGATAATAATAAGACCAACTACAGTATATAATCCCAGGGTGGGTAGGGGAAGAAGAAGGGATGAGAAAAAAACTACGAGAAGTTGATGGAGGGAATAAAAACTGATGGGGCTACAGAAACTGCCTTCCCTCTGTAAACAACGAAAAACCTAAACAAGGTACATAAAATGCTATTTTCAGGAAACTGGCAAACAGGCAGCACAGCTAAGACCTCAAGAAAAGGGAAACAAATGAAGTGAGCCCCAGCATTCTGCCCAGTGGCAGTTTCCAAGCTGCAGCACAAACATGGAGGGGTAAGGAAAACAGAGCCCAATAGTCTCACTGAACTGAAGAGACCGAGACTAGAGTTCCAGAGGCCAAAGCAGATAGAAACTGTGGGGCAGAAGTCCCGAAAAGAAGAAAAGTACACAAAAAGAGATCTCTGGAGATCCATGAAGGGATCCCCCCAATTTCCGACTGAGTCCCAATCTGTATGCTGTAAACCTCCCAGACCAGAGAAAGAACCACCGAGGTCAGTGAGCTGAACAATTCTCCCAGCTCATATAAAACTGGCAAGTTTGTGTTCCCACCAGCCAGAGCAGAGAGACTTTATACTACATGGGAACTGGGTAGAGTCCCCAGAAAGTTATCAACTCATTAGTGTAGGTAAATTAGCCCCAGACAACAGGTGCTCTGGATTGGCCATAACCAAGCTTAAAGCAAGCCTCCAAAGGACCAACCTAATCCACAAATTACTAAACTGTACCCTTTAAAGGAATATAACAAATCCCATAAATCAACTATATAAAATTCACAATTTCTAACCACTCCAATTTGAGTGCATTTCAATTCGATGCAATTAGAAATGCACCAAAATTACCATGGCATACAAAGTAGAAATAACCAGAAAAAAATCAATCAACAGAAACACCTGAAAACAATAAATGGTGGGATTAACACACAAGCACATTTGAAACTATCAAAAAATCTTATAGCCCTGGCCAGTGTGGCTCAGTTGGCTGGAGCGTCTTCCTATAAACTGGAAGGCCGCAGGTTTGATTCCTGGTCAGGGCACGTGCCTCGTGTGCAGGTTTAGTCCCCGGTCAGGGCGTGTACGGGAGGTAGGCAACTGGTCCATGTTTCTTTCTGGCATTGAGGTTTCTCTCCCTCTCTCTAAAAAATCAGTAAGAATGTCCTCAGGTGAGAATAAAAAATAAAAAATAAAAATATTAATCTAAAAAATCTTATAATTATGCTTGAGTATATTAAGAAAAACTTGAACATAATGAAAGAAACAGAAGATGTTAAAGACTCAACTAGAGCTTCTAGAGATAAAAATTATACCATCTGAAATTTAAAAAACACACTGATGGGATTTGATTTTCCTTTAAAAAAATTTTATTTCTTTTGTTTTTTTTTAAGATTTTATTTATTTATCTTTAGAGGGGAAGGGAAGGAGAGAGGGAGAGCAATACCAGTGTATGGTTGCTTCTCATGTGTCCCCTGCTGGGAACTGGCCTGCAACCCAGGCATGTGCCCCGACTGGGAATCAAACCGTGATCCTTTGGTTCACAGGCCGGTGCTCAATCCACTGAGCTACACCAGCCAGGGCAAAATTTTATTTCTTTATTTTGAGAGAGAGGGGAAGGGAAGGAGAAAGAGAAACATTGATGTGCAAAAGAAACATCAATCGGCTGCTTCTCCCATACCCCCATCTGGAGACCTGGCTGGCAACATAGGCATTTAATCTGACTGGGAATCGAACCGGCAACCTTTTCGTTCAAAGGGCAGTGCTCAATCCACTGAGCCACACCAGCCAAGGCAATATGCTGATGGGATTAATAACAATGTAAAACTGTATTAGAAAATAATGGTTTACATTAACAAAAACGAAGGCAAAATAAACCCTCCTCCAGACAAGCAAAAGCAGAGTATTCACTGCCAGTAGACCTTGACTATAAGAAATGTTAAAGGAAATTCTTTAGACAGAAGGAAAACACCGGATGGAAATTTGGATCTGCATAAAGTAATGAATAACACTAGAAACAGTAAGTATGTGGGTAAAATGTAAAAGACATTTTTTCTCATTTTGTAATTTCTATAAAAGACAGTATCTGTTTAAAGCAAAAACAGTTAACAAAGTATTGTGTTTCTAATACAGCTACAATTAAACATGATGAAAATGCTACCAAGAATGAAGGGGGAATGGAAGCATAGTGTTGTAAGTTCTTGCCAAGGGGCACTAGTAGCAGACTAGTGGTCACAGTAGACTGGTAAGTCAGAGATGTATGCTGTAAACCCTAGAACAACCAATAAAAAATACAAAACAAAGAAGTGTAGCCAATAAGCAAAAAGTAAAGATAAATTAAAATATTAAAAAAACACTCAATCCAAAAGAAATCACAGAGGAAAATACAGATAGAATCAAAACAAGATTTACTATATGCCATCTACAAGAAATGCACTTTAATTATAAAGACACAGGTTAAAAGCAAAAAGATGGAAAAAGATATCCAGCCAGAGCTAGAGTGGCACTACTGATATCAGACAAAGCAGACTTCAGAACAGAACATCACCAGGGATAGAGGGGCATTTCATAATGATAGAGAGTCAATTCATTAGGAAAATGTAATAATCCTAAATATATCACATACCCAATAACAGGTCTTCAAAATACATGAAGCAAAAAATGATCAACCTGTTAAAGCGTAAGACTCAAAAAAAAAAAAACAAAAAACAAATCACATTATCATACCCAAGTGTATGAACAATACATGTTCTTTTCTGGAGTATCAACAGAGTTGCTTCTACACAGAAGCATGCGCGTGTGTGCCAGCTGTCAGGCCCTTCTCTAATTCTAGCTGTCTCTTCAGGTACATGGTACAGCACTCCCCCTGGCCCACTCATTGGTCATCACCCATATGCAGGTTCACTGCTCCTTGGACAAAAGATCTGTCAGTTTGCATTGTGGTATCAGTGAAATAGTTCCCAAGTCCCCTAAGTATGCTAATATCCTGGATGACTCCTCGGTTTTCCATCTGCTAGCCAATTACTCTTTACCCAACTCTCCACTATGTTCAACAAAATGTCCCATTTGCCTTTTTAAACAATTACAATCTAACTGTTATGTAATTTTGTTTTGATTAAATATATATTTTTAATCCTCACCCAAGGATATGATTTTAGAAAGAGAGGAAATGGAAAGAAAAACATCGATGTGAGAGAAAAACATTAATTGGCTGCCTCCTGCAGGTGCCTCCACCAGGGACAGAACCCGCAACCTAGGTATGTGCTCTCACTGGGAATTGAACCTGCAACCACTTTGTGTACGGGATGATGCTCCAACCAACTGAACCACCTGGCCAGGGCTCAACTAAATAGTTTAAAGATACCAGAGCAATCTGACTTTCAGACATTCTTCCATGCTCAAAAAATGTATAATTTTCTTTAAAAAAGTCATGTGGCTTTGTGCTATAAGCTTGGATGTCTTTAATAAAACCAACAGTGTCTCTGAAGCCCCTCTTACCCCCAAAAAGGAATTGAAATGGGAAATAAATAGACTTCCAGCCAAGATGGAGGCATAGGTGGAAACACTGTACCTCCTCTCACAACCAAGACTAAGGACAACAAATATTTATAAACAATAACACAACCAGAACACGGAAAATTGAACTATGGAAGTCCGACAACCATTCAACCAGACCGGTAAGAGGGGCGGAGTCGGGAGCCGGGGGAGAGGGAAAGTGGCAGGAAAACGCGGTGGCTGCCAGGCTTGGGAGTGCCGGGTGGCGTAGGTGGCGTGGAGCTTGCAGACCCCAGACGCAGGGTGGAGACGAGCAGAGCACGCAAGGCACGCAGGGTAGTTGGGCAACCATGGACACACATTCTTGTGCAGATAAACTAGGCAAGAGTGGGCAATGAGACGGACTGCACAGCCCAGGGCCCCAGCGACGGGCAATAAAGCCTAAAAACACCGATTGAAAAGGTGCCAGGAGAGGCTCCCAGCCTCACAGGAGAGGTCGCTGGGGAGA
>PVKM010030256.1:0-17375 GCA_004027735.1 Carollia perspicillata
CCCCCCCCCAGTTTTTGTCCATGTGTCTTTCATACGTGTTCCTGTAAACCCTTCCCCTTTTCCCCTGAAATTCCCTCCTCTCTCCCCTCTGGTCACTGTCAGCCTGCTCTCTATTTCAGTGTCTTTGGTTATATTTTGCTTTCTTGTTTTGTTGTTTAGGTTCCTGTTAAAGGTGAGGTCATGTGGTATTTGTGTTTCACCACCTGCCTTATTTCACTTAGCATAATGCTGTCCAGTTCCATCCATGCTGTTGCAAAGGGTAGGAGCTCCTTTTTTCTTTCTGCTGCATAGAATTCCATTGTGTAAATGTACCATAGTTTTTCGATCCATTCATTTCTGATAGGCACCTAGGTTGCTTCCAGCACTTGGCTATTGTAAATTGTGCTGCTATGAACATTGAAGTGCATAGGCTCTTTTGGATTGGTGTTTGAGGGTTCTTAGGGTATAATCCAAGCAGTGGAATTGCCAGGTCAAAAGGCAAATCCATTTTTAGTTTTCTGAGAAAATTCCATAGTGTTTTCCATAGTGGTTGTACCAGTCTGCAATCCCACCAACAGTGCACTAGGGTTACGAAGAGCATATGTTAAAAGCAGTAAGAGAAAAGAACTTAATTACCTATAGGGGAGTTTCTTTAAGACTGTCAGCTGATTTCTCAAAAGAAATTTTTCAGGCTAGAAGTGATTGGCAAGAAATATTCAAAGTCATGAAAAGCAGGGACCTATAGCCAAGACTGTTCTACCCACCAAAGGTATCATTTAGAATGGAAGGGCAGATAAAGAGCTTCCCAGATAAGAAAAAGCTAAAGGAATACATCACCACCAAACCAACATTACAAAAAATGTTAAAGGGTCTTCTTTAACAAGAAGAAAAAGAAGATCAAAAGTATGAACAAAAAAAAATGGCAACAAATACATACCTATCAACAATTGAATCTAAAAAAAAAAATAAACAAACAAGCAGAACACAAATAGGTTCACAAATATAGAGAGTATTTTGGTGGTTGCCAGGTGGAAAAATGGTCAGGGAATAAGTGAAAGGGGTGAAGGAATTGAGAAGTGCAAATTGGTAGTTACAGAATAGTCATTGTGATGTAATGTATAGCATAAGAAATAGAGTAGCCAAAGAACATACATGTATGAACCATGGACATAAACAATGATTTGGGGATTGCCTAAGGGAGTGGGTGGGTAGGGCTGGGTGGAGGGGGGGAAAGAGGGAAAATTGGGACAACTGTAATGGTATAATAATAAAATATAATTTTAAAAAAGAAAAATGTGTCTTCTATTTACAGGAAAAAAATAAACAAAATTTTTGGTCAAACCAATACTTGTGATTGCATTAGAGACTTTTACACTTTTGGGGGGGTGAATACACACTTTGTGAAATGAAATATGATTATAATTTCAATGACAGGCTCACCACATTTTAATAAGACATTTATATAACACATTGGTTTTGAATAGATAACAACACCACAAGAATCATAACACTAGTTTTCACAGCATCTCTAAATGACACACAGGATACCCATCACAAAGTTTATATGTAAGGAAAGACAAAATGATAGCTAAAGTTCAAGTCTGCTCTAAAACTAAAAATAACTATAAGCTCCTTGAGGGTAAGCATAGTATTTTATCTTCTCATTTCCCCTGCTAGGGACGTTACTTTGCACTGTTTGAAAAAATAAATTCATGGCTTTTGCACCACACCCCATATATCTTCACATAGTACTACCCACTTCCACTGTAACAATAAACTATTATTCCATAATTATATGTTATATATAGTTAAATATCTGAACTAGAATTAAATGTGGTGATGATCAGTTGGTAACCATGTAATATGAAAAGTAGAGACATTTATTGAAGAAGATGCAAGATACAAGAAATATTGTAGGACAATGAAGATTCAATTCCATTCCAAGTAGACACTTTGGGACTGACCATACACTGTTCTCCCAATTGCCATCAGCTGCTCCTTACTTTCCTGATCCTCACCAGTGGTCTGAAATCTCTTCCTTATCAAAGGTGATTTTAGGGCTGAGAAAAGCCAGAAGTCTGTGCGGGCTTCAGGGCACCAAATCTGCGCTGTAGTTGGGCTGAGTCACTTGGGTGATTTGATGTTTTGCCAAAAAACTCTGTCCAAGATGTGATGTATGAACAAGCTCATTGTTGTGATGAAGCTGCCAATCACCAGTTGCCCATAGCTGCAGCCTTCTGAACTATCTGAATAGTTTCTATGGAGGGCTGTTCAAACTTAACACAAAATTTGACGCAGATTCATTGCTCTACTTGTTCAGTCATTTTGAATGTGATGGCCACACAGTACATGTCCTCATTCAATGGCACGTACCACCCCCACTGACTAGTATTATTCAGTGAAATCATTGTTCACACATATGCATTCCAGTCCACTCTACTTGGCTTCCAGGTTATGTCAATGTCACACAAACTGTTCTTGTTATGTTAACAATGGCTGGACTTTTTCTGGACAGACCTTGTATATGAGACTTCACCTTCTAGATATCCCTTCTATATATTTAAAAAACACAATCATTCTTCTTATTCTTTGAAAACTGTGAAATAAAATCCCTTGAAAAACATAGTGCAGAAGTTTAGCTCATCCCCTGGAACATGTGATAAAGCTAATCGAAGTATGCTAATTCACTGGTAGTTTATCTACAATTAACCAGAGGACCTACAAGGGCTCATATTCTCAGTCTAATACCATGACTTAACTAATTGCTATGGGAATTACTAATTTCTTCAGAGTAAACCCAGACTGCTTTGATTTGAAAGCTTGGAGGGCAATTGAGAGACATTGTATTAGTTAGTCTTCAAGCAAGATCTGTACTTCCTGCCTCTCACACCAATGTGTAGTCCCCTCCACATGTATAAGGGATGGTCTGTGTGACAAATACAATATCACAGAAATAATAGCATGACACTGCTGAGATTGGATTAGATCATTTCTCCTCTATCTTGGTCTCAGTCTGTCTCTCTCTTTCTTTCTCTTTCATGTCCAACCCAGAACATGAAATCCACCCAGGAACCAAGGTTTTCCAACAACCACATGGGTGTGTTTCACAGTGACTCTGTGGCTCTAGTAAAGCCTGAGGTAACTGTGGTCCAGCCTCCACCTTGGCTGCAGCCTCTGGAGAGAACCTGATACAGAACTTTCCAGCTATGTTGCTCCAAGAGTCCTGATCCTCAAAAAAAAAAAAAAATGGGAGATAATAAACATGTTATGCTCTGGGATAATGTGTTATAGAGAAATAAATAACTGATGCAGTTGAGAGGGCATATCTATGGCTTTTATAGTGTTTTTTACCAGTTGAAAAGTATGACTATAGAAGTACCTTTTTAAAAAATTTACAGAAACTGCACTGACCGGTGTGGCTCATTTTCTCTCTCTCTCATCAATGTTTCTCTCTCTCTCTCTCTCTCATTCCCTCCCCTCCACTTTCTCTAAAATCAATAAGCATGTACTAGGGTAAGGATTTAAAAAATCACAGAAAGTGAATTCTTACCACATAAAAGAGGATGATCGGGATTTGGTTTTCAAGACTAAGGTTTGTAAGTCCTAAATCAAGGACTCCTGAAAATGGGTGGAAATCTAAAATAACACAGATACCACTGAGGAGTAAAGACAAAGTAAGAACATATGCAAAGAAAAAATATTTATAGAGAAATTCACAGACCTAAGAGCACAAGCACAGAGAGGAACCAATATGTAAGATTTGTAGAAAGAGTAAAAGGAACATTGTTAGGCCATGAGTGGTAATTTGGTTCATAGTTCCTACAAATCCCTCTCCTGCTAGTTTCAAGCCCTAGCCAACCTACCTAACCCCATTGTTCCATCACCAACTAGGATATGGAGGCAAGTTGATTATTGGCAGTATAGTCACAACACAATTATTGGACAAAGAAAACATAAAAGTATTTTTCTATATTTATCCTGTAAATTTAAAATACAAATAAATGTTATAGACTATCTAAACCCAGACATATCTTCTTAAGCATTAACATTTTGGACATGGCTGAATATCCTGTAAGGAATGGGACCTATAGAGTACCTAGACTTATCAAACTTACAGATTTCAAAACTGCATAGGGACAAAATAAGGGAGATATAAAGAACTTCATATATAATGGTATCTGATAAAGTTATTTTCAGTAAATGCATAATATCTTGAAAATTCTAGACTCTCCTTGTTGACAATTTCATGTTTCATCTTTCACAATACCCAGAACACTGACAAGATTTAGAAATGTCTCTACACTGGAATCTTCAAAGAGGAAGGGGGAAGAATCATAGCTTATGTAAAAGATTCTAAAACTTAAAAACAGATATCGTCAGTGATATTTCAAAAAAGAAGGGGAAAATTATCCAATTAATATTCTAATGGCATTGGTCCCAGGAAGAATTCTAGACTAGTGTATAGATACTTCGGAAGCAGTTGTCTCTAGAAACCATCCAGAGTCACCAAGAAAAGCTCCTGTTATAATACCCTGATCTCCTTTTTTTAGAATAGAATTACAAGACAAAATATTTGTAATATCACTTTTTAGAAGAGCATCCCCTGATTTAACATTTTTTTACAAAGCATTCCCTGAAATACCTGTGGGGAAACAAAAGAGCTATCTGGTTAGCAGCAGAGTTAGGTGGAATGATCATTATAACTAAAATATGTTGATTAATAGATTGATAAAGTTTTTATATAAGGTTGTAGTGACTTATTGTCAATTAATTTGGAAAGATACATTAAAAGCAAGTTTATCACATTTATTCATAATGCAGAGTCAAGAAAAATAATTTAGATGGCAAAACTAAATTTTTTTCAATAAAGTATATTCAACAAGAAATATTTGAGGTCCTAGCTTAGATGAAATCAATTGCGGACATACAGATTGGTAGATTAAATAGCCAATTGAAAAAAAATCCTAGTTAACCCACTACAATCTCAATGTTAGCACACAGAGTAATATACCAATATCATTTAAAATGTGGAGTGTACAAGTTCTAAAATGTAATAATCATTCTGCATTCTGTATTCTGCTTTGATCGGATAATCTTAGGAGTATCATGTTTAGTTTTAGGTACCACTTTTAAAAGGTCTATTGAAAATCTTTAGAAAGTTTGTTGGTGACTGATCATTCATTTTTCTAATAAGACATCCAGATATAAGTTTTTAATTGTCTAATTTGTTTCCAAAGTTATACTGGAATTGGAAATAGATAAAAGTGACCCTGTCCCTGTCCACAATGAGCAAATGACCCAATAAGGGAGAACAGTGAATACACAAGACTGTGTGCATCTGCAAACTTTGTGATAAAAATCTTTAAAATAATTGGAATGTTCAGAATGAAGGAGGAACCTAAGGGAAAATGAGAGGTGTCTTCAAACAAGTGAACATGTGACTTTAGCTGTATGTCTGTACATGTTGTGTCTTATCAAAGGGCAAGAAAGAAAATGACAAGAAGATAAAATGTCATCTATAAGTTTTCAACAATTAGAAATGCATGGCAAGAGAGCGAACTTAGTCATAAGTAAAGGGACTTTATCTTGGAAAACCTCCGATCGAAGGGGAGATGAAGCCTGAAAGAAATATTGTAAGAAGGGTTTCTGCATTGAGGCACAGTGGTAGCAGTGCTGGTGGTGATAGTGATGGAGGTGGTGGTGATGTGGGTGTCGGTGGAGGTGGCAATGTCAGTGGCAATGATGGCAGTGATAGTGATGGTGGTGGTAGTTGTGGTAGTGGTGATGGTGGTAGTTGGTGATGGACAACTGTGTTCAAATGTGTTTAATAGAAAACAGAGAAGAGGGTTAAAACATTTGCTCTGTTTCTAAGTTTCTTTAATTCTATGTACAAAAAGTATCAATCTTTATCTTAATAAAACAAGTTTTTATTTGGATTACATATGAAAAGGTACAATGTTTTACAATCATCACAATTTACACAGCACATGTATGTAAGACAAAAGTCATAAATTTAAGAGGTTGATTCTAGTTTGTTATATCAAATGTGTTTTATTAAATAGAGCAACTTTTAGAAATGTTAGTTAATAGACTCACATACAGGAGACACAAAAAACTTAAATTAACTTGGATTTAGAATTATTTGATTTCATATTTATATATAATATGGAAAGCAATTATGTTCTAGGAAAATCTATTCTTTTCTATATAACTTTTCAGAATTTCTTCCAAAAGATTTTCTTTTGCACTAAGCATATTCTTTTCATCTTATTCTATGATTCTTACTGCTGCCTGGATTGTAAAAAGGTGACTGACCTTTTCTTTTGAGTTTAGTTCAAACAACCTCTCAGGGGATTAATAACACAGATTTTGAAGAATTTAGTACCCACCCTGTGCCATGTACTGCTATGTTGGCTAAGGGATCTAAAAATCTTCAAAACATATGACTTATTTTTCTATTGTCAAACACATTACTTTGAACTACAGGTTAAAAAAGACACTAGCCCATTGACTTCTTGCTCAATAGAACCATGTTACAGAATAAATAAAATATACCCATATTCTAAGAAAGCCAAACTTAAAAGTACCATATTTTCAGACTATAAATGCAACCCCCCCCCCCCAATTTGGGGGGAATAATGGTTGTTAACGCTGCTGTTGAGTTCTGTTCACATTTACATTGGCAAAATATCATGTCATTTATGTTGTTAAATATTTAACCACATTTTTTACTTCAAAATTTTTTTCCTATTTTCCTCCTCTAAAACCTATGTGTGTCTTACAGTCTGAAAAAATACAGTAATTAATATATTAATTTTTTACGTGTTTAAGAAGTAGATGTTTGTCAATTTGATCTTTAAGATAGTACTTCAAATAACTCTTCCATTATCTATGAAACTCCTCAGGAAATCTTCACATCAATGTTTTCACAGGAATGTTTCTGTGTAGGCAATCTCATTGTTACAGTAATCCTACGTCTAGAGTGTGTTTTGACTGAAAAAGCCAGAAGAAATATATTGGATAGCATAACTAACTTTTTAAAATACATTTAACAGGAAACACTGAAGGTCAAATTTTACATGGCTGCGTCTTGAATTACCAAGATTTCATTTCTGCAATCCAGATTCCTGCTGAATAGCAGAATTACATATACCACCCATTCTTATCTAGGGCTCAACTGTGATAAACCACTTACACAGAAAATAGCCAACTACATCTCTAAGTCAATATTTCTTATATTGTGATCTGTGGGCACAAGAGTCAACTGAGGTGTTCTCTAATAACACGTACTCCTGAACCCACCATGATCTGTTGAGTCAGAATCTCCCAGATAAGCTTTGTGCAACCTAAAACTGACAACCTACTCTTAGATGTGCTTCACTACATCTGGATCAAGCCAGATGACCAAACTGCTACAGCAGGAAAACAACATACAAACTCAATACTGTATTTATTTTACATATTACTTGGTGGACACTGACCATTATACCACACAATTTCTTTTCTATGAGAACACAGAAACTACAACTTTCAAGGGAAAAGTTTTGTTTTTCCTAGAAAAAGCTTTACGTTCATCTTAGCCCTGATTCATACTTCTTTCTTTGTTCTGGTCACCAGATAGCTCAGAAACCAATTTCAGATCTATCTCTTATAACACCACAGTATCTAATAAAATGCACTGAACCCACTCAATAGTTTATTGTCACTTTTAAAGATATATAGATAGGAAACTAACTCGAGACACTTTGGTACAAAAGTGGAATATAAATTGATAGATAGGTCGATAAATTCTCCTAATAATGCAATCTAAAATCATTTACATTATTTCAATAGCCAAATTGCACAGATAACTCTGTAAATTGAAACACATTTGCCTCATTATATATGTTGTACATAGCCTCCATTTATTTTCCTTTAAATTGTTTTTAAAAAATTACATATTTATTTATTTAGTTTTGAGAGAGAGAAAAACATCAACCAGACAGATATTTAGAAATGGGATCATTGCAATAAATGGGAAAAGCAAAAGAAAAGAAAAGAACACACCCATATATCAAAGGACCTAAGGTTAGGTTGGAAGTCCTCCTTGTCGTGGTGAAACTTAAGCTGCGAATGTGAGCATGACATAGAGTAATCTGGAAGAAGAGAAGGAATGAGTACTTCAGGCATAACAAACTGTGTACGATGGCCCGATAACTGGTGGAATGACCGAAGACCAAGGACTATTAAAAGAAATGGTCAAGACACCTGGTAGGCAGAAGATGGTGGCAAGGTAGGTGGGAGCTGAGCCCAGTTCTCCCTGTGCCCAGCTACAACACCTAGCAGACCTTCTGAGGAACAGAGTGAACAGCAAAAGGAATCCCAGCTTACATGAAGTTTGGAGGCCAAAAATGGCAGAAGACATTGAAAAACAGATGGTGAGGAGATTGTGCTGGGATAGTTAGGTTCCTGGGATCTGAGCAGGGACCAAGGCTGCTGCAGCCCCCAGCCCAGCACCTGCCGCAGGATACAGGGAGGAGAGTTAGATCACCAGCTCCCTCCCCTACCAGAGCAGAGAGGGCAGCCTGGCACCAGGAGGGACCTGGACACTGGAAGCCGCTAGGGGGAATAGAGACGAAATAGGAGACACACAGAGGCGGTATACATCCAATGGGACTGTAGACACCAGCACCAAAGAAATTCAGGTGCCAGGCAAAACCTAGAGAAGGGGGGAGTTGGGCCCTGTCAGACCCTGACTTGGATAGTCTCCAGACTGGCTGGAAAGTTGGGCTGTGTGAAAAGCCGTGTACAATTTTCTTAATCTTTTTTTAAAGTTTTAATTGTTGTTCAAGTACAGTTTTCTGTCTTTTACTCCCATCCCAGCCCACCTCCCCAGTGCTCCCCACCTCCCTCCCATTTCCACCCCCCTTAGTTTTTGTCCATGTGTCTTTCATACTTGTTCCTGTAAACCCTTCCCCTTTTCCCCTGAAATTCCCTCCTCTCTCCCCTCTGGTCACTGTCAGCCTGCTCTCTATTTCAGTGTCCTTGGTTACATTTTACTTGTTTGTTTTGTTGTTTAGGTTCCTGTTAAAGGTGAGATCACATGGTATTTGTCTTTCACTGCCTGGCTTATTTCACTTAGCATAATACTCTCCAGTTCCGTTCATGCTGTTGCAAAGGGTAGGAGCTCCTTCTTTCTTTCTGCCATGTTATTCTCTCTATTGTATTTTAATTTTCCTTCTTTCATTTTACCCGTGTTCCAATAACACATAACTCCTGATTAAGTACTTTCTATTCTAATTATTCAAATTATATATTTCTGGTCATATTATTGTTGTTCCAGCAATATTGTAAATGATTGTTGTTCCATAAAATTGTACATACTATCTAGCCACCCTCCCTGATATTACCCACTTAACTTTAATCCTGAGTATTTTTTAATATATTTTATTGATTATGCTATTACGATTATATTATTTTCCCCTTTCACTCCCCTCCACCCTGCACATCCTCTCCCACCCACATTTCCCCCCACCCTTTAGTTCATGTCCATGTGTCATAAGTTCTTTAGTTTGTACATTTCCCACACTACTCTTGCCCTCCCCCTGTCTATTTTCTCCCCACCGTCTATGTTACTTATTCTCTGTACCTTCTCCCTACTTCTCCTCCTCCCACTCCCCTGTTGCTAACCTTCCACATGATTTCCATTTCTGTAGTTCTGTTCCTGTTATAGTTGTTTGCTTAGTTTATTTTTGTTTTTGTTTTAGATGGGGTTGTTAATAATTGTGAGTTTGCTGTCATTTTACTATACATGTTTTTTATCTTCTTTTTCTTAGATAAGTCTCTTTAACATTTCATATAATGAGGGATTGGCGATGATGAACTCCTTTAACTTGACCTTATCTAGGAAGCACTTTACCTGCCCTCCCATTCTCAATGATAGCTTTGCTGGATAGAACAATCTTGGATGTAGGTCCTTGCCTTTCATGACTTGGAATACTTCTTTCCAGCCCCTTCTTGCCTGTAAGGTCTCTTTTGAGAAATCAGCTGATAGCCTTATAGGCACTCCTTTGTAGGTCACTGTCCCCTTATCTCTTCCTGCTTCTAGAATTCTCTCCTTCATTCTAATCTTGGCTAATGTAATTATGATGTCCCTTGGTGTGTTCTTCCTTGATTCCAACTTCTTTGGGACTCTCTGAGCTTCCTGGACTTCCTGGAAGTCGATTTCCTTTGCCAGATTGGGGAAGTTCTCCTTTATCATTTGTTCAAATAACTTTTCCACTTGTTGCTCTTCCTCTTCCTCTTCCCCTTCTGGTACCTCTATAATTCGGATGTTGGAATGTTTAAAGATGTCCTGGAAGTTCCTAAGCCTCTCCTCATTTTTGTGAATTCTCATTTCTTCATTCTTTTCTAATTGGATGTTTCTTTCTTCCTTCTGGTCCACTCCATTGATTTGAGTCCCAGTTTCCTTCCCATCACTATTGTTTCCCTGTGCATTTTCCTTCATTTCACTTAGTGTAGCCTTCATTTTTTTCATCTAATTTGAGACGAAAATCAACCAGTTCTCTGAGTATCTTGATCAGCAGTGTTTTGAACTATGCATCTGATAGCTTGGCTATCTCTTCATCGATTAGTTGTATTTTTTCTGGAGCTTTGATCTATTCTCTCCTTTGGGACATTTTTCTTTTCTCTTGACATTCTTGTTACCTAGTGAGGGGCAGAGACTTAGGTGTTCACCAGGTCAGGGCAACCCAGTAGCTGGGTTGTGATGCTGTATGTGGGGCAGGGGTCCAAAAGGGAACAATGGTGCTTGCTCTGCTCTCTGCCAGATTTCAGCTACTTCCCCCACTTCACACAAGCAAATTGGGCCCTTCTGGTCCTGATTCCCATATGGGTAGGTTTGTTTACATCCTGGGACCCTGTGGATCTCTCCAACAAACTGTCCTTTGAGTCTGGGAGTTTCTACGGAACTTCAACCCCCACGGGTGTTTTCAATCAGTGTTTTGAGGCTTTATTGCTCCCTGCTGGGACCCTGGCTTGTGAGGTCTGTCTCAGTCCCCAGTTTCACCTGGTTTATCTCCACGTGAATGTTGGACTGCCCCATCCTCCAGCCACCTTGTGCACTGGGCCCCTCCACCATCTGCTGCCTCACTCGGTAAGCCTGTTGCTGCCTTGCGTGCCCAGGACCCACCAGCCACCATGCTGTGAGCCCTCTTTGCCCCAGAAGCCTGACTCTGCCCCTCCTATCGGTCTAGATAAATGTGTCTACTTTAACTCCTTGGTTGTTGGACTTCCATGCAGTTCAATTTTCTGTCAATCTTGGTTGTTTTTTTGTTTCTAAATTGTTGTTGTCCTTCTTTTGATTGTGCAAGGGGGCACAATATGTCTACCTACGCCTCCATCTTGGCCAGAAGTCTCTAAACCTGAGTATTATTTATGTTGTGATCAACTCTATTCTCTCTCATATTATACTTACTTTCTATCCTTTACTCTAACTTTATCTCATCATGTAACCTTGCAAAAGAGCTCTGTTTTCTGGATTTAGCTCACAATTCTCCTCCCCTCTAACAAGAGTCTTATCTCTCTTTCACCTTTTATAAAAAGTGGCTACTTCAGTGAAACATCACAGTTAATGCTATACTTATCCAAAGAATCTTCTATCTCATCTCTACTTGCTGGTACTTTAAATCCCATAAAATACTCTCCTACTGTCTTAATCCATTTTGCCTACCCCCTGCCACTGATCACATACAAGAAGAGGTGGGAGATGCGAACATCAGAATACACACTGGAGGACGGAAACCACCAACAAAGGAACTACCAACAGGTAAAAAGCAAAGGACAACAAGAGGGCCCACACAAACAGAAGAAAGGGCAAACCTAGAGCATCTAGTCAAGAAGATCAAAGGGACCACAGGGCCCCACAGAATTCCTACCATAGAATTTCACCCTACAAAGACAGCTAGCAAAGAGAAACATCAGGAATTGCAGAAACAAACAAAAAGAGTCACTAAAATGGAGAGACAAAAAAGAACCTGCAATCAAAATGAATGTAAGAGTCCCCACTTAAAGAGCTAAATGAAATAGATGTAACCAAACTATTAGATATAGAATTCATCATAATGGTTACAAAGATGCTCAAGGAACTCACAGACAATTACAATGAACAGAGTGAGAACTACAAAGGCATGAGAAATGAAACAGAAATTATAAACAAAAAACAGGAAGAAATGAAAAACAAAATCTCAGAAATAATAAACACACTAGAAAAAATTACAAGCAGGCTAGATAAAACTAAGGATCAAATCAGAGGACTGGAGGACAAGGTAGGAAAAAAAACCCAGACAGAGAAAGAAAGGAAAAAAGATTAGAAAGAACAAATAGGTAATAAGGGAGCTACAAGACAACATGAAACCTAATAATATCCATATAATAGGGATACCAGATGGAGAAGGAGAAGAGCAAGAGATAGAAACCCTGTTTACAAAAGAAATAATGGAAAACTTCCCTAACTTGATGAGAGAAAAAGTCACACAAATTCAAGAAACACAGAGAGTCCCAATCAAGAAGAACCCAAAGAGGCCCACTTCAAGACACATCATAATTAAAATGGCAAAATTCCAAGACAAACAGGAAATCTTAAAGGCAACAAGGGAGAAACAGGAAGTAACATACAAGGGAGCCCCAATAAGGCTAGCAGATGATTTCTCAATGGAAACGCTCCAAGTCAGAAAAGAAAGGCAAGAAATATTCCAAGTAATGAAAACCAGAGAACTGTAATTAAGATTACTGTATCCAGCAAGGCTCTCAATTAAAATGAAAGACCAAATAAGGAGCTTCCAAGACAAAAGAAGTCTAAAAGAATAGGTCTGGAAGAGATGCTAAAGGGTCTGCTTTAACAAAAGGAACAAAAAGAGTGACAGAGAGAGAAACAGATGTATGAAAAAAAGGCAATGAATAAGTACCTATCAATAATAACCTTAAACATAAATGGATTAAATGCTCCAATCAAAACACATAGAGTAGCTGAATTGATAAGAAAGCATGATCCAGACATAAGCTGCCTACAAGAGACCCACCTCAGAACAAAAGACCTACACAGACTGAAAGTGAAGGGGTGGAAACAAATTTTCCAAGCAAATGGACAGGGAAAAAAAAGCCGGGGTAGCAATACTCATATTGGACAAAACAGACTTCAAAAAAAGCATCATAAAAAGAGACCCAGAAGGTTACTTCATAATACTCAAGAACAGAATCCACCAGGATGACAAATACATTCTAAATATATATGCACCCAACATAGGAGCACCCAAATGCATAAAGAAAATCTTATAGAACTTCAAGAAAGATATTCACAGCAACAAAATTATAATAAGGGATTTTAACAACCCATTGTCAAAAATGTACAGATCTTCCAAACAAAGTATCAACAAAGATACTGCAGCATTGAACAATACCCCGGATGAAATGGACTTAACTGATATATATAGAGCCTTTCATCCCAAACAAGCAAAATACACATTCTTTTCACATGGAACATTTTCAAAGATAGACTACATGATAAGACACAAAACAAGAATCAACAAATTAAAGATAATTAAAATCATATCAAGCATTTTATCTGACCACAAGGGACTGAAACTAGAAACCAACCTTAAGGAAAAAACTCAAAAACACTCAAACTCATTCATGGTGGTAATTGAATACCATGCTATTAAACAACAAATGAATCAAGAATGAGATCAAGGAAGCAATCAAAAAGTTCCTGGAAACAAATGAAAATGAACTCAAAACAACCAAAAACTTATGGGACACCATGGAAGGCAGTCCTGAGAGGGAAGTTCATAGCTATACAGGACTACCTAAAAAAAGATAGAAACATTTCAAACAAACAATCTAACCCTAAAGCTACAAGAACTCAAGGAACAACAACAAAGAGAGGCCAGAGCAAGGAAATAAACAAAATCAGAGAAGAATTAAATGATGTGGAGACTAAAAGAAAAATTTTAAGGATCAATATCCAGGAGATGGTTCTTTGACAAGATAAACAACATCAACAAGCCTTTAAGCAGACTCACCTAGAAAAAAAGAGAGAAGACCCAAATAAACACAATCAGAAATGAAAGATGAGAGATTACAATGATATAACAGAAATACAAAGGATTGCAAGAAATTATTACAAACAACTATTTGCCAAGAAGTTTGAAAACCTAGGTGAAATGAACGAATTTCTAGAAAAATATAATGTTCCAAAACTCAATAAAGAAGAAGCAGAAAGCCTGAACAGACCAATAACAGCTGATGAAATTGAAGCAGTAATAAAAAAACTCTTGACATACAAAAGCTGTGGACTGTACAGTTTCACAGGAGAATTCTACAAAGCATTTAAGGAAGAGCTAACCCCTATCCTTCACAGACTATTCCCAAAAATCCAACACAGAAGACTGCCAAACTCTTTATATGAAGTCAGCATCATTCTAATCCCCAAACCACATAAAGATACAACAAAGAAAGAAAACTTCAGACCAATATTGTTGATGAACATAGATGCTAAAATCCTCAGGAAAATATTGGCAAACTGCATTCAGCAGTACATTAAAGAGATCACACACAATGATCAAGTGGAATTCATCCCTGGATGCAAGGATGGTACAATATTTGCAAATCAATAAATGTAATACATCACATAAACAAAAGGAAAGGCAAAATTCACATGATCTTACCAATAGATGGGGAAGAAACCATTTGAGAATGTACAGCACTCATTTAAGATAAATGCACTGAGCAAAGTGGAAATAGAGGGGGAATTCTTCAACATAATGAAGGCCATATATGAGAGACCTACAGTTAACATCATACTCAATGGCCAAAAACTAAAAACTTTCTCCCTAAGATCAGGAACAAGACAAGGGTGCCCACTTTCACCACTCCAATTCAATATAGTATTGGGAGTCTTAGCCACAGCAATCAGACAACAAAAGAAAATAAAAGTCATCTAAATTAGAAAGGAGGCAGTAAAACTGTTATTGTTTGCAGATGACATGATAGTGTACATAGAAAATCCTATAGACTCCAACAAAAAACTACTTGACCTAATAAATAAACCTGGTAAAAGAGCGGGATAAAAAATCAATATTCAGAAATCAAAGGCATTTTTTGTACACCAACAATGAAATATCAGAAACAGAAATCAGGAAAAAAATCTCCTTTCACATAGCAACAAGAAAAACAAAGTACCTAGGAATAAACCTAACCAAGGAGGTTAAAAAAAAACAAAAAAAAACCTGTTCTCAGAAAACTACACAACACTGAAAAAATTAAGGAATACACAAACAAATAGAAACATGTACCATGTTCATGGATGAGAATAATTAACATCATCAAAATGTCCATACTACCCAAAGCAATTTATAGAGTCAATACAATACCTACTAAAGTACCAATGGCATATTTCACAGACATAGAGCAAACACTTCAAAAGTTTATATGGAACCATAAGTGACACCAAATAACTACAGCAATTTTGAGAGAGAAGGGCAAAATAAGAGGGATCACAATACCTGATATCAAACTGTATTACAAGACCACTGGAATCAAAACAGCCTGGTACTGGCATAAGAGCAGACACATGGACCAATGGAACAGAGCAGAGAGCCCAGAAATAAACACAAGAGTCTACGGTCAATTAATATTTGACAAAGGAGGAAGAAGCATAAAATGGAGCAAAAGGAGACTTGTTCAACAAATGCTGTTGGGAGAATGGGACAGCTGCATGGAAAAACTAAAGTGAAAGTTGAGCACCAACTTACACCATACACAAAAACCAATTCAAGGTGGATAAAAGACTTAAATATAAGTCATGACACCATAAAAGCCCTAGAGGAGAACATCAGCAGGAAAATCTCATATATTCCACACAGCAATATCTTCACTGATATGTCCCCTAAAGTAAGGTACATAAAGGAAAGAATAAACAAATGGGACCTTATCCAAATAAAAAGCTTCATCATGGCTAAAGAAAACATCATCAAAATGAAAAGAGAACCTACCATATGGGAAAACATATTTTCCGATGAGACCTCAGATAAGGGCTTGATCTCCAAAATATATGAAGAACTCACATGACTCCATTTCAGGAAGACAAAAAAAAGGCAATTAAAAAGTGGGCAAAGGACTTGAACAGATACTTCTTCAAGAAGGACATACAGAGGGCCCTGAGACATATGAAAAAATGCTCAGCATCACTAGCCATCAGAGAGATGTGAATTAAAACCACAATGAGGTACCACTTCACACCTGTCAGAATGACCATCATAAACAAATCAACAAACAATTGTTGGAGAGGAGGTGGAGAAAAGGGAACTCTAGCATACAGTTCATGGGAAATCAGACTGGTGCAGCCACTGTGGAAAACAGTATGGAATTACCTCAGAAAACTAAAAATGGAACTGCCTTTTGACCCAGCAATTCCACTGCTAGGATTATATCCTAAATACCCTCAAACACCAGTCCAAAAGAACCTATGCAACCCAATGTTTATAGCAGCACAACTTACAATAGCCAAGTGCTGGAAGCAACCTAGGTGCCCATCAGTAAATGAATGGATCAAAAAACTATGGTACATATACACAATGGAATTTTATGCAGCAGAAAGAAAGAAGGAGCTCCTACCCTTTGCAACAGCATGGGTGGAACTGGGAAGCATTATGCTAAGCGAAATAAGCCAGGCAGTGAGAGACAAATAACATATGATCTCACCTTTAACTGGAATATAATCAACAAAAGAAAAAAGCAAGCAAAATACAATCAGAGACATTGAAATTAAGAACAATCTGACAGTAACCAGAGGGGATGTGGGAGGGGATAATGGGGGATGGATTTTCAGGAACTACTATGAAGGACACATGGACAAAACCAAGGATGAGGGTGGAAGTAAGGGAGAGAGGTGGGTTTGGCTGGCAGGGGAGTGATGGGGGTAATGCAGACAACTATAATTGAAAAACAGTAAAATAATTTTTAAAATTAAATAGAAAAAAGAAATAATGGACATATATCACTGAATAAGTTTTAGATGTACTGCATGTGGTTTGATTTACATATACTGTGAAATGATTACCACAATAGGTTGAGTTAACTTCCATCATTCCATCCTCTCATATTGATACGAAAAAAAGAAAAGAAAAATTTTTCTTTGTAAATGAGAACTCTTAGGATCTTCTCTGTTGACGACTTTTCTATGTATCATAGAGCAAGCAGTGTGAACTTCAGTCATCATTTGTACATTACATCTCTACTGCTTACTTATTTTTTAATTATTTTATTTTAATTGTTGTTCAAGTACAGTTCTCTGTCTTTTACTCCCATCCCATCCCACCCCACCCCAAACCCATCCCCACCTCCCTCCCATTTCCACACTC